>PVHX01006755.1:0-46004 GCA_004024805.1 Geosciurus inauris
ATAAAGATGTTTAATATGAAGAATGTAATCTGCTTATAATTTTGTGCAAAGTTAGAAAAATTATGATTGTAATAATTTTTTTTTTCTATTTGCCTCAACAAATATTTTCAGTGAATAGTGTGTACAGCTTCTGAAAATTTGTTTTTTTTCTGTTATGTTTGATAACATGTATTTAAATGCAACCTTTGAGAAAAATAAATAAAAATTAAAATTAAAAAAAAAAAAAGAGTCAGTAATCATTGGGAAATATTATTTTAGCATCAATCAAGAGTGGATGATGGAATGATCATATACACTTCAACATGTGCATCTTACACCCACGGAATCAATAAAACTTTTTTTATAAATTGCTAGTTTTTTATTTCACTTATTCTTTAATAAAGCCATTAGTATGAAAATTTACCACTAAAATTAAATAACATTGTGAGTTTAAAATCTCTCATTTTGGTAAAATATTCTCAAAGGAATACACAGAAAAAATTAAGAAATTGATGATAATAAGACAAGATCCCTACAATTATCTTGTTAATTTATTATTTATGTCCATCCTTATTTTTCAATGTTTATTTAACTCAGATCTGAAGAACAGAAGTAAAATGACTTCTAAAACAAGACATTAAGCATCTAAAAACTTGTGAGCAGCCTTAAAAATCCTCTCTGCCCTTTAATCAAATTACATGAAGACTTCAGAGAAATCTATGATCATAATTTGATTGATGTGATATGCTTATAATTTCATGCCATGTTCTTTCTCTTCATATGTTAATTTTCCATATACTCTCTCAGAGATATCCAGGCTTCAAAGTGTGTAGTTACAAATGATTAAACATCAAAATGATTAAGCATATTAGTTATTTTCAGAGAAAATGAAAATATTAATGGGAAATTTGAGTTGGAAAAAAAAACATAGTACATGGTCATGGTAATTTACACAAGGAGCTCCTATCTTCAGTCTGGCACCTTGTACATTTTTGGACAAGTCCATAATATTTATAATCATTAATTACCTTCCTTTTAAATGTGGATAATAGGAGTGATCATATAACAGGTTTTTTAAAAGTATTGTGTGAAAAATACATGAAAAGTGGCTAACAATGTCTGCTTTCTGGTAAGTACTCACTGAAAAATGGTTTACCACATTATTGGAGTGGCAGAAATAAATCTTTCATCCAAAGAAGAGGAAATGAACATGCTGGGGACCACATGTAACTAAAACTGCTGCAGTTAGGGCTGGGGATGTAGCTTAGTTGCCTAAAAATGCAATTGCTCACTGTATTATCCACATTGAAATGAAAGGCAAGTTTCAAAACTTGAGAATTCTCATATCTAGAGTACTCTTAGACTAACATGCCTGATTTCCTTGATCCCATCTCACATTTTTTTCTAATGAAGTAGATGGATTCAGGAAGAAGTATCATAATTTTTATTAAATGCTTCTTGCCACTTTAATCATAATTAGTATATGACTGTTAGCAACTAATATTATAAAAAGGTCAAAATAACAAAAATAGTTCTTTTAATTTCATAATAACCACTAAAAAATAAAAGAAAATAACACTTATTGTCCATCAGAAAGGAGTTTGGCTCTCTGTGTGTTTTTCTAACTGCAAGGTATAAAGAATCTTGCAAGGTAGAATTTCTTTGCTCTGTGGTATCTAAAAAACTGAGGCTCAGAAGGAGCAATTTTATAAGGTGTTCTAAATGATAAATATTAGTTCTTAAAAAATACTAAGCTATTACTTAAGACTATTGAATTTTCTCATATAGGCAAAAACATAATTAATATCAAACTTACTGGCTAATTTTTCTGTCTTCACAATGCCTTAGTCTCCTTCCCCCAAATGAATTGACCAAATATAATATCAAGTAAAAATGCCTTGAGTGGTTTGAAGAATTAAAAAATCTAATCTTCTATCCATGCATGCATCTCAATCCATAATGTAAATAGCATGTTCAAAGACTTTTCTTAATTAATAAAGGTCTTTAATATGGTGATAATCTGAAAATATCAACATCTTTGTAAAAAAATTCACATACAAAAAGTGTTGAAGTTTGCAACAGAAGTGGACTGTTTGCAAGGACATCCAAAAGTAATTAACAAGCTCCTTTAGGTTCCAGTATAAAGATATACAAATTCAATATATCTTGACTTCAAAACTTGGGCTGAAAAATAAATCAATTATGTTTATGCAGTTACTATTTGATTTTATTGACATTTAACACAGAGACTATGAATTTATACATGCAAATTAAATTTCTCTTCAGATCATTGGCAATGTATTACCATAGACTTTAATTAAATTTAAGATCAATTATTTTTAAGTCAGTTGGTTAGACCCATAACATGCATTAAATATATTCTAGTATTTATAAGAATTGACCAATAATAAACCTATGTTGTAGAAACTTTTATTACTCCCATTTTACAGATAAGTTACAAAGCATTAAATAGCTAGCATAAGGTAAGTCAAATGTTTGGTGGAACTGGTATCCAAATTTAAGCAACACAGAATATATTCTTTTTTTCTATGAATTCTGCTGTCTTTTATAAAGCAGATTAGCATGTAAAGAAATAACCCCAAACAGATGGCCTTATATAAACTATTACAATGTTGTATGGAAAACAAAATAATATAGCTGGTGAAATACTACACAGCATATATTCAGATATTAGAATACTCATATAAATTATTTAAGCATCCACTTTTTAGGTACATGATTACCCCCCCCAAAAAATAATAGTGATATGTAGTGACAAATGTTAATATGATCATTTTAATAGTCATTCACAAAACAAATGCATAAGCTCACACACACACACAATGTACACATGACTACATATGAACACACTCACATACACATATATCTAAAACTAGCATAAATCCCAGCTTATCGGTTCCCTCAGCTTATCAGTGAAGCAGTGTAGGAGAAAGAAGGTGTTTATGATCTGATGAAAACAAATAATAAAGAAAAGATGCTTTCTAAATAGTTACCAAGGTAATTGGTTATGGACTTGTAATCTATAAATAAGGGTACTGAGGATTCAAAGCTCAAGAAGAAAAAGGGATATTAATGCTATAATTTTATAAAAAGCAAATGCAATTCAAATCAAAGGAGAGATTCAGCCGATATAAAACACAAAAAAGGAATTGCAGGAAATGTATTTATGTTGATTACATATGGATAGCACATGTTTTACAAATCTATAATTATTACATTTTAGAAAAATCAAGATTATAAAATATAAATATATAAGATTAATCAATATAAATTATTCATATAAATAAGTTTAATTATATCTTGCTTGTCTGTTTTATTTATTGTTTTAATAATTAATATATAACTCATTAATTATAATTTAGGAGATAATGGTGTTAATTACAAATTCATTAATAGGACTAGATTTAATTAATCCTTTATTTTTCATATTATGATATCTTTAACATATAATTCAGTAAGAAGTTAAATTTTTATTAGTTCTGTACTCAAAACTCAGTACTATATTAAAAATGACCAAAGATCTATCTTCATTATGGATAAAATTTAGACATGATAGAAACTGCTTAAACAAAATCATGTAATTAATGACACAATTAATAAAGGGCTGCCAACTTTTTGATTTTGTTGTGTTTGCAGGGTATTAGGATTTCATAGGCTATGATTCCAAAGAACTAACCTACAATGTAGCCACATTTATGTTTTCATTAATGCCTTATATATAAAAAGTGTATGCAGTTAACACCAATATAATTTCCATGCAGTCATGTGCAGACTGTCATTTTAAGCTAAAGTTTTTTAAAGTTTTTCTTCTCTGTAATGAACTTTTACTTTTGATAAATATACTCATTCAACCAATGAATGACAGATAGTGTTCTAAGTATGAATTATAATTATTAATATAATTCTTTACTAATGCTCTGGGTACAGCATCATAACCAGGTCTACACATAATATTCTTCCATAGTCTCCTCAGTTTCTGGAAGGAGTAAATACTAATACACCAACTCAAAATAAAAATATATGGATTTCTATGCTGAGCATAGAAATAAAATCCATATAAAAATATATGGATTTCTATGCTGAGCATAAAGCTAATAAACTTTATAATCTTTCATTGCAATGTAATTCGAAATGCTTTTACCACGTTATTAGTATCAGTACTAGTTCAATGACAAGAGAGGTGTCAAGGTCAAACTATGCAATAGAAAAGATGAAAACTGTGTGGTTAGTTCAGATAAATTATTCAGTTAAACCAGACCAACATATTCATTAATTGCTAAACCACTTTCTCTTTTTCTGTATGAGGAATAATTCTCTCTCACACTAAGTGTAATGAATATAAAATTAAGAGAATATGGAAAAATCTCCATTATTCATAATTCTAAATTTTGTATTCCTTTGTCACTTGATGAATTTTAAAAATTGTCCACATTTTGGGGATTCATAATTTTGGCTCACTAAAATGAAATCATCATATTTATGAGAGCTCTGAAAAAGAGTCAAATGGTATTTAAATCATATCAAAAGTGTATTTAGTTCAATTTAATTGCTAATTTGCAAGGATTGAAATCCAGACATTAAGATAAAAGTACATAAATTTATATTCAAATGCCATCCCTCATAGTACAAAATGCATATGGTGTGAACTTTACAAAAGAAATATTTTCAATAGCATAAGGATAAAATATTCAATAAACTTTGTATTTTCTCTTTTTAGAGAGAGAATCAATCACTTAATTACATCATGAGGCAAAAAATACTATATATATACACAATTTGATATAAATTAAGTTCCAAACATATGTGAGCCTAATCATTGACTTTCATTTGCTATTTTCTCTTTCATTACCACATTCTTTCCTTTTTTTCCCTTCTAAACCCTTCTATTAAAACATATGCTGTCTGGATCTGTTCTAAGAACTTTCTTTCAAGGACATTCTGGGCTATTCCTTCATTTGATTTCAGACTGCACAATGATTATCTTTTGATTTCTATTATTAATGATGCTAGAAGCATCATGCATACAGGTATTTTTTGAGTTTATATGGTGGAGATGAGCTTCTTTTATTGACACCTCTGCTTCATTAAGAGAAAGGAACACAACAGAATAAGGTCCAAAATATGCAAGTAACCAGAATGCCAAAGATCTCCAAATCTATGAAAGATTTTGAATCCTACATTCAAGAAGGATGCAAAAAGCCAGAATGTCACTGAAGGAGAACTAGAACCACTTCTATAGACTGCCAGAAAGATTTGTGACTTCGTTATTTTACCTGTTTCAAACATTAAGGAGAATAATGATTTTTGTGATAGATGCTCTGGTTGGAAAAAATAAAGTTTCTTCTAACAATTTATCAATGCCTAATCTAGGACATATTATAAAAGAGCCACTCAAGAGCAAAGTAGCTTTGATTCACCAAAATTTTTCATTGAATTTGAAAGCTTTAGGGAGTCTCTAATTCACTTCAATTTTACCTTTGCTGATAATCTAGCATTGACAAGACATACTTCATTTACATATTATTTGGCTATTCACTTAGTTTGGTGATGCTTCATTCATAGCAAAAATTTTTCCACTGTGTTCTCTAGTGCCATTGGAATTTAACAGAAAAGTTCCTAGAGTTCCCATGGAAGCAGATAAGGTGGAAGAGGTGGGACATGGTCTTTGTGGAATAATGAAGAAACTAACTTTTATCAATTGTATATATTGGCTACCTATGTTTTATTATATTTAAAACAAATATATTATTGCTTTAAATAAAAAAGTCATAAAATCATTAATACCAAATACAGTTTAACTTCATTTTGGAGGTCTGATTTATGGATCATCTTTCTGAAAAATAGTGTTATAAAAACATATTTTTTCTTGTATAACTGCATTCCCTTGTATTGATTCTGAAATGAAGCAGCTTTTCATTGACTCTCATTACAAAGATGTTATTAAAGATATGTATATGTGTGCATGAGTGTTTGTGTAATCATATATGTATAAACCATAAATATATCTGATTCTACTAAGCTTATTGCTTAGTTTATTTTCATACTTTCTAAGTAACTACTGCTGAATATTTCAAAGCTAGTAGTAACTTCAGATATTCACTGATGCTCTGAGAAAATAAGTGAATTAGATTCCAGTGCTCCAGGCAAGAGGGATGCTATTATAGATGGACTTCTTGTGAGACAATTCTTTGTTTGCCAAGCACTACAGTCACTACACAAGAAAATGATTTCTGAAAACCTGGCCCTCTGTGCTATGGTGACTGCCAAAAAAAAAAAAAGATTTTATTCCTTAAATTTTCAAATGTCCTTTCTACTGGGGATGGTGAATTCTCCAGTTAGAAACAGATTATTATTTAAATTTAACATGGACAAAAACTCTGGGCTCCACATGTCTTTCCTTTTTCCATTACATAAACATCTACCAGTTAATTAATAAATTAGTAAGTCAACATTTTGAAATTTTTTAATCATTTTACTCATCTGATATGACTATTAAATCTAACTTATTTTTACTTTCATGGACCGGTAATGCAGACCACATAATAAACTTTTAAAGCCTGACTTTGTTCTGCTTATGAATTATTAAGTTGTTTCATTTTGTTCAAGAATGTCTATGCTACATATAATCTGAAAAATATATTTTCCAAATTTTCATAAATGATGGTGATTCATTTTATGAAAATAAAGACAGGATATGAGTTTCAAGAATTTGAAACCTAAGAATGGAAAAAGAACAAATCTAGTTTAAGGAACTGTAATGATATGGTCACTCTGTATTCCTAGGGTAATCTTCTTCAAACATAATCTTTGTCTTTGACATTGACAAGAAATTGTAGGTGTTGTGAGATGAGTAAGATTAAAATGTTTGTTTTTAGATATTCCTTGTGTGAAAGAGTGCAAGTAAATGTCCCATAAAGCAAAATTATTTTGATCATTTTTTTTTCGTTTTTTTTTTTATATTCATGTGGTGCTGAGGATCGAACCCAGTGCCTTACGCATACTAGGCAAGTGCTCTTACCACTGAGCTATCACCCCAGTCCTATTTTGATCATTAAACTCTGTTTAATATCACATTATATTACTATGAGCCAATGGCTCATGAAATATTGGCATATCAATACAATTTTACCAACACTGTGTGTTTGTGTAATGGAGGTAAATACTAGGTATATGGTTACATTAATGAGTTTTGGTGGATGACCTAAAAGATGGTGACATTTTGCAGTGTGAATAAGCATAAAGTGATGAGACACTGCGGCACCACACAGCCCTGTCTACTCAGAATTCATGCTGCATAAATGAAATGTAAACACTTAAACTAAGCAGCCAAAACAACCATAACTTTCTTTAGCTAACTGCATTTTATTCTGGAGTTTTCATTAACAATGATAATGTGGTGTGCAGGAAATTGGGGGAGGAGAATCAGAAACCAAGTGAAAGCCAATTACTGATTACAGTTGCCAAATTTACTATCTTTCAGGTTACAACTGCTAGTTTAATGTGTATACTAATCCAAAATTCAAGTTCCCTGTTAACCAGGTGGAAAATTATTCCCCAAATTAAGACCTTTTTGAGGGTAAAGACAAGATGCTAAAGTAATTAAAATTATTAATTGATTTACAGCAGGTGAAAATTAGGAAAACTGGATATATGGAATCTACCCATTGGGTGCCTTTCTCACTCTAGGGACACTACCTTATTTTTCCTTTTTCCAAATAAAGAATCTCAGTGTATAAAACATCAAATTCACTTTTGTGGAGATGGAGCAAGGGACTCTGGTTCCCATACTGGCTCTACTGAGATGTCATTCATCCTGTTAGGGTACAGGGTATATGTAAATGATGCCATTAGCTCTTAGGGGGCATTGTGGAGTGCATTTTTTTAATCTAATCTAGTCACCTTTTTTCCCAGTTATGGCACAGAAGTAGTTCTTGATTCCTATACCAAAAGGAAATATCAGTAGCTATTAATTCTGAGAAAATAGCTGAGAATTTTTAATTTCAATTTTGCTTTCTCATTCTCTTACGCTTCACAATCTAAAGGCCAGAAAGTCTCTCCTCTTTCCAGCCATCAATTATATCCATGAGTCAGGTAAAACTGAATAAGAGAAACCACTATTTAGCTTATTAAAGAGATGGTCATTTAGTCCACCACCCCAGATTAAAATTGGACATATGGCACTGTGAGAACATATGCAAATGACATAAAGTCATAGCTTAACTTCACATGTTTCATTTCATCAGAAAATTATATTTATGAATAGAGTTTCTAGAAAAGGGAATAACTGGTACATGAGTTATTATCATGAGATTTATTTTCCTTCTGAGATAAAGAGGCTAGGTTCAAGATGTCTACAACCACCAAGGGTAAGGATCAAAAATACCACTCACCTATTCTCTTTGTTAATTTTGATGACAAATTGATATAAAAATATATTGTACATTCTAAATTCTGAGTCTAGTATATTTAAATGCTTTACATTTGACATTAGTCAATGTGAAAAACAGTGCCTGTCAGACAATGAACTTGATAAATGTCTAGTCTCATGTTTTCCCTATTTTTTTCTTCCTATCCACCCAACCACTTACATTTCCATCCAGCTACTGCTCTACTTTTGATTCCCTACCTCATTCTCATGACCCATGCTATTCTATCTCGCATTGCTCAACTATAAAATTCAAGGCTATTTAAGAAAACTACACTTTATCATTTTTACCTCAAAATAATTTTAATCTCTACTTTAAAAAATTTATTTTATTTTTGATTGATGTATAACATTGACATTTTTTAATGAGTTATGAGGTAACGTTTTGATTCATGTATACATTGAGTATGATAAAAACAGGGTAATGAACACATCTATTACCTTGAACTTTGATCATTTCCTTAGTATGAATGCATTCAAGTCTTCCTGTTTTAATATGTATAATGCATTATTGTCAACTATGTTCAGCCTTCTGTGCCTTATAACACCAGAACTTATTCCTCCTGTCTAAGCCATGACATTGTACGTATTGCCCAACCTCTACCCATCTGCTTTTTCCCCTTCTTTCCTAGGCTTTGGTAAACACTATTTTACTCTCAACTTCCATGAGATGGACATTTTCAGATTCCACACAGAAGTGAGATTGTACAGTGTTTTTCCTCCTGTGGCTGAATTTTTTCATTGAATTTAATGTCCTTAAGGTCCATCTGGTATCACAAATGGAAGGATTCCATGTGTCTTAGGACCATATTGCATTGTGTATATGTACAATAATTTCTTTACCCACTCATTGATTGATGGGCAGTTAGGTTGCTACGATGCCCAGCTGTTGTGAATAGTATTTCAGCAAGCATAGAAGTACAAATGTCTCTTTGACATGCTAATTTCATTTACAGTGGTGCAAATTACACTGGATTCCTATTTCTCACTAGTCACAAATATCAAAAAGACTGAAGTGTAGGACTGGGGATGTGTCTCAGTGGTCAAACGCCCCTGGGTTCAATTCCCAGTACCAAAAAAAAAAAAAAAAACAAAGGAAAGACTGAAGTGTAATAATCAAAACTATGAAACTACTAGAAGAAAACAGATGAAATGATCAAATGCTTCTTCACATTGACTTGGGCAAAGTGTTTGGACAAAACACAAAAAGTTCAGGCAACAAAAGAAAAAACTGACAGATGGAATTATTTCAAACAAGTGTCTGCACAGCAAAGAAAAACAAGAACAGAGCTAACATTCCACCTAGCAAATGGGATAAAACCAACTGAACAGGTGTGAGCAATGGTAAAGTATTTTTCCTTTATTCTTTTGGAAAAGAATTATTTGTACTTTTTCAGGCCTTCTTAAAAATTTTCAAAACCCATAAACCAATTATGTTCCTATACACCAATGAAGAATCAGCTGAAAGAGAAATCAGGAGAACTATCCCATTCAAAATAGCCTCAAAAATATAAAATAAAATACTTGGGAATCAATCTAACAAAAGAGGTGAAAGACCTCCACAATGAAAACTACAGAACACTAAAGAAAGAAATTGAAGGCAACTTTAGAAAATGGAAATATCTCCTATGTTCTTGCATAGGCAGAATTAATATTGTCAAAATGGTTATAATACCAAAAGTGCCATACAAATTTAATGCAATTGCTATTAAAATTCCAGTGACATTCTTCATAGAAAAAATATTCATGAAATTCATTTGGAAAAATAAGAGACCCATGATAGTCAAAACAATCCTTAGTGAGAAAAGTGATACATGAGGCATCACAATACCAGACCTTAAATTATACTACTGAGCCATAGGAAAAAATGTCATGGTATTGGCACAAAAACAGACATAAAGACCAATAGAACAGAATAGAAGATACAGAGACATA
The DNA here is from genome assembly GCA_004024805.1 of Geosciurus inauris. Lineage (NCBI taxonomy): Eukaryota > Metazoa > Chordata > Mammalia > Rodentia > Sciuridae > Geosciurus > Geosciurus inauris. Next base: position 10,361 of record PVHX01006755.1, read on the forward strand.
CTCACATAAAAACAGTTAACTCATACTAGACCAAGGTCCCATAAACATACACTGGGGAAAAGATAGCCTCTTCAACAAATAGTGCTGAGAAAATTGGAAATCGATATATAGTATAATGAAATTGAACCCCTCTCTCTCACCCTGCACAAAACTCAACTCTACGTAGATCAAGGACATAGTAATTAGACCAGAGACCCTGTGCATACTATGAGAAAAAGTAGGCTCAACTGTCCATTATGTTGGCTTAGGAATGGACTTCCTCAAGAAAACACTTAAAGAGCAGGAAGTAAAATCAAGAATCAATAAATGGGATGGTATCAAACTAAAAAGATGAAGATATAGACAGATGAAGTCCTACTACTGCACCTCAGGCTGAGAAGCAACTCGAACAATATTTATTTGGCAAATAAGAAGAGGCCAAAATATCCATAAATTCAAGATAAAATGTTGATAATATATACATAATTTCTTTTCTTTTTTCTTTTTTTGGTACGGGGATTGAACTCAGGGTTCCGTGACCACTGAGACACCTCCTCAGCCCTATTTTGTGTTTTATGTAGAAACAGGGTCTCACTGAGTTGCTTAGCGCCTCGCCGTTGCTGAGGCTGGCTTTGAACTCACGATTCTCCTGTCTCAGCCTCCCAAAGTGCTAGGATTACAAGCGTGAGCCACCGTGTCTGGCTAATACATAATTTCTAACTTTAAAAAGCAAATTTTTTAGCATCCCTTTGTTACAAAGATGAAGAGGGAGTGCATGTGAGAATAAGACTTTATCAAAGTAGAGCCCTTGCAAGGAACATAAGCCCATCTCTTCTCACAGCAATCAAAAGTGGTCCTGGAAAAACTCACTTCCGTTGCAGATGGGGGCATGAAGAGGAAGTCAATTCTTTTTGTCTATCTGTTCTAATACTCCAACACAGATGTTTCAGAGTATTTTCTGATATTCAGCAAATGTCCCTCCATGTTCAATCTCTTCTGTGCACATTTCACTCATTTTCTATGTCTAACAGATATTTCCTAAAATAAAGGTACTTCATACACCATCCTCTCCAGTTGTGGCTAGTTTTTTTTTTTTTTTTTTAATTCTTTTGTTTGTTTGTTTCCCCAACAGACCCTATGCCTCTGGGGTATAATATTGTCTTTTTTGTTTAATTGCCCTTTTCACATCATTTTCCTTTACTTCTCCCCAGATTGTTTTTATGTCATCCATCATTGTGTAAACATTGCTATTTACTAAAAACTACAACACTTCCATTTCTCAGTTTGCTTTATTCCACTCTCTGACTACTACTTCTATTTTTCCAACAATCCTTTGACCCTAAACTTTTTTCTGTTTCTTACTCTATTTTGCTATCGTGTTATCTGAATTCAAAGGAATATTACTGACTTATTCCTGTGTGTTATTTCTACATAAACTATACTTACATAACAACTGGATATAACTAATTGTTCAATAATATGATATATCAAAAGCTGACCAGGGAAAATAAGATGTAGCTTGTCATCAATATAATGCATGGAAAACTGTATGTTATATGGATAAAGAAATTTCCATGTTTCTATCATTTAGTAGTATAAGAAACTAGGGACGAAATTTAAAGGCAGAAGCTGAAACTGAAAAATAATTGTCATTAATTACTGATAGTAAATAGTAAAGCATTTATAATAAAAAGAAATTTAACCATTAGCAAACTATTCTAAATGTTATGTAAATATAATCCAGAAAAGTGAACTGACTAATCATTAATATTTATACCCCACTAACATATTTTTTCACAGTGCTTATGCTGTTACAGGTGCATCAGAAATTCTACCAGAAAAAATTGAGGAAAATTGGCTTTTGTATATATCCTAACTCCTTTCAGTCAGAAACTTCAAATCTGTGACATAAAATATTGAAGATATATTATAAGCATAAAGTAAGTAATATTAGAGGGAAAAAATAAAAGGAGTGTAAGTACTCAAGAGCTGCCAATCAGAATTAAATAATACAATGATGTACTACCTGACAGACCAGAAACAGACAATTCAATACAATGTATACTTCTATATTCAGTCATTTCATAACAAATGCCATTTTGAAAGATCTAAATCATACTAGGAAGAGATGTGTATATAGTATTCTTGAACTCCTTATAATTAAAGATGAAAATGCATACAACTGCATACAACAACTGTCAGTTCCCTGATGAGGACCCCTCCCACACCTTTAATCTTGAAACACCTCTGATACTTATCATCTTAACCTATCAGTTTTGATCCTTAACACACTGAAAGCCAAGCCGTACTCTGAATAAAAATAGGAAACCAACTGGTAACTAAACTTATGGATTTACTCTCCACCAATAAAGATACTTGGGCTCAGAAAAATCTTACATCAGCAGGCATGCAACTGTCATTATTCTGGTTTTTTTTTTTTTCTCTTTTACATCTAGAATGAAATTAAATCATGTTCTTCAACTAAATGGATTGCTGACTCTAACTCACAAGAATAACTTTGGGTCATGTTGAGTTTGTTTTCCATTCAGTACACTTTGAGGAACGCTTTTCAGGGATCTTTATTTAGTAGAGGTCATTTTAAAAAAGAAAGTACTTGTAGGCAAAAAGCAAAACAAATGAAAGAAAATATGTGCTATGAGAAAGGCTTCTACGACTGTGTGTGAGGGATAGGACAAGTTGGAGGACACAGTGTGCAGACTATGGTAGGCTTCTTTTAAGCTATCAAGAAAATCCTCTGCTGAAGTGGAGCTGGCTAACAGCCTCCAGTTACTACACCTTTGAGTGCACCAAGGATTTCACTCCAAAGACACAATTCCTATGCTCTGCTCACGGCCAATGACCGGACATAGTGAGGTTTCTAAATTTGGACCATGCCTGCCTTATATGGAACTTTTTTAGTCAGGATCATTCTCCAGATGACTGGTCATTGACCTGGCTGAGGCTTTTGCAGAATAACTGGGTGGTAGGAAGTTCTTCTACATCGTCCTCCTTCTTTCCTTATCTTCTTTCATATATTAGTCCTCAACTACTATCTGAAGACATTCCTTGCCTACTTCTGCTCACCCCCCTGCCTTTTTTGGTTTTATCACTTATAGTTATTTCCCAAATAGCTCTTGCTATCTCTAATTTTATCTTGGCATCTGAATCAGAGGACTCAAACTCCCCACATAGTATCTAAACCAACAAACAGGCATAAACTGTATTATGATTATTTCCTATTCAATAGTTCTCTCTGGTAAAAAGTTCCTTTCCTGGTGAGGACTTTATAAGGTTTCCAGTCCCTTAAGTGCTATCACTGACTACTGCCTTGTAATTTCCTAATTTATTTATCATTGGTACCTGTGCCACAGTGATATAGTGATAAACCTATGTGCCCATGGAGAGATGGTTAAGGGCTGTGACTTCTATGAATCTCTACTACTCTGTAGCAGCTTGCACTCCCTTAGAAAGCCATCTCACTGCACATTTACAGACCCTCATCCTCTTGTTTATCTGCTGTTACTTCATTGCAATTGTCTCTGGTGGGGAAATGGAATCTCTGTCTCCCAAGTTTTCTTCTCCTATACAGTGCTTCCACAATTTTCTGATCTAACCTCTATTCCAAATTCAGGTTCCACAGATCATTTCTGAACTGCTGTTTATTCAGTAGCCTCAATTCCTGTCCTTCACTTATATAGAAGTCCTACAAATTCAGCCCTTTATTTCATGACTATATTTAAGCTACTAAAGATAGATGTTGAAATGTTCACCAATCTCCACTAAGTGTTCAAAATTGCTCTATAATTTTGCTGTTATTCAATCTGATTTTTAGTTCTTCACCATGCATCTTTAATTCTCATTGTCTTGAAATCTTGGATCTTGCGACTTCCCACTTTCTTTGTCCTCCCCTCTTTCTGGTACAACGAAAGATCCCTTGAACTCCATCCTCCATCCTCTTTCCAGTACGATGAAAGATACCTTGAATCCTACTCTCCATCCGAAGCTAAGTGGTTTATTACTGTTTTGTATATCATCCACTTCAATTATTTTTTCAGGGATGTTGAGCTACCAATTATTATTCCCTGTGTCCATATTTTTTCAGTCTCTTTTCTACTTTTCATCATTTAACCCCAAAGATAATCTAGATAAACACACACACACACACACACATATAAAAACACACACATATAGACATATAATTATTTGCAATGAAATGACCAAATAACCACCTGAACTTATCTACCCTCCTTGATCTTCATTTTTTACACTATCTGGTTTTTCACTCTTTCATGTTTAGTCAAATTACTACTCTGTAATGCTCTCCTCATGTCTGGTTTTTCCTCACTCCCTCTCCAATTGTGATTCCATAGTGGGCTCCATGTCACAAAGTTCAGTGGAGGCCTCTTTATCCCCTATTAATTGACCTTTCACCAGCACCTAATATTCTCAATTATAGCATTTTTCTCAAGACAAACCCTTGCATGTTTTCTCTCTCATCACACATCCACATTATTTTTCTGCCACTCTGGGGCTCTTTTCTTCTACTACTACTACTACTACTACTACTACTACTACTACCACCACTACTACTATTTCTTCTTCTCCTCCTCCTCCTTTTCCTCCTCCTCCTTCCTCTTCTTCTCTCTCTCTCCTCTTTCTTGTTCATTTTCCACCAAAGTCTCAGTTTATTAAGTTATTAAGTGTCATAGGTCATATATCCTATCTAAACACTGTCTTCATTCTGTACTTCCCCAGGTGATTGCATTTATACCCAAGATTTTAGTTACATGAATTAATAATGATCATCAGCCTAAGCTCTTTCTGTATTTTTATGTTCTTACTAGGCTTTTCAAAGTTAGCAAATCCAAAAATAAAAGTATCATTTTATTCTACTCCTTGTTTTTTGGGGTTCCATAATTTAGTGTATAGATCAAGAAATCATCCTTGATTCCTTTCATATTTTGCTTTCTATATAAAACAAAAGATCAAAATAATCAGTCTGATTCTTTCTGCTTTGGAACATTACATGTAAGTTTTTCTTTCTTCTCTACCCAATCTCACCCTACAGTTTACACTAAATTTATTTAGATAAATTCAGTTTTGTGTCTAATTTAAATTTAAATTTCTTTTTTAAAAAGAACCTATGCTGAGTGCCTCTCTACTTGAATGGTTAACTGTTCATATGTACTCTCTTTCATATTCCTGGATAGCAAGTGCACCCAGTTGTTTAAGTTAGATACTAATCTGTTATGTGTTGTATTTTGTGATCACAATAGTGATTTCCCCACCTGGATGTGTGTGTGTGTGTGTGTGTGTGTGTTGTATAAAACAACAACAAAAAAGTGTGACTATCTCAAGTAGTTTCAATATTTTGATATTTGAGTTTAAGTTGAAATGAAAATAATCTTACAGTTAGGGAGACAAATCTAAATGCTTCAAGTGGCAATCATTGTAATTATTCTTTTATTTTTATAAAGAATTGTCAATTTCCCATTGAAAAGCAGATATGATTCCACAAGTTCATATTATTTTGACTTTTGGCAGCTGTATAAAAGGCAGATAATCTCCATCAATGTATTTCTCACTGTACATTTCACATTCTCTTTGATATGTCTACTCTCAATTTCAGAAAAAAATATTTTGGATTTTGAGAAATTTTCACATGTTTGAAAATATTAGTAGATCATATTTGTCACAAAGTCAATGAAATATATTAAGCTTTCAACACCATCTACAAAAATACCACAATGAATACATATAATTATATATACACACACACATATAAACTAAAGTACTAAGTAAAATAATAATGATAAAGGGAGATCAATAGAGTACAGCAAGTGGATCTGGGGAAGGGAGGAAGGAAGGAGAAAAAAAGTTACTGGGAAATGAGATTCATCAAATTATGTGCATGTATAAACATGAATTAATGAATCCCAGTATTATGTGTAATTGTAGTGCATCAATAAAATAAATATGAACAATACCTGTATAAAAAGCCTGATATTAATTAAAAAATTTTTTTTTCCACAAAGGTGATGATAGTAGAAATCTTCTCAATATGTGATTTCATTATGAGATCTCCATCTTCTTGCATTTTTAGATTATCACTAAGATTAAATGTTTATTACACATATTTACAACACTAGGCATAAAAGTATTTTAAAGTGATATCCCATAAAGATTTTTGACTTTAAAATTTTAACATGCATAAGCAGCACGTGGAGTACTTGCTGAAAATGGGACTTTCTAAAACCAATCCTAGAGTTTCTGATTCAGTAAATTAGAAAATGACTTAGATTTTTTTACATTATTAGGCTTTCAGGTGATTTTTCAGCTGGTAATGCTTTTTTATACCCTAAAATGCTTGAGAGACATGTGGCATATTTTTATTAGTAGCATGGCTCACTAGGTTTGTGATTAAATTTGGGGCACAGAGTTAACCCTTAGGAGGCACAGAAAAGGGAGACTTTTGAGAGCTGTGATATAAATATTTGGGAAATTATTTGTATAAGTCCATCTAAGCAAATATTTCTAATACACAATATGCTTCCATTCTCTCCCATGCTCCATTTTCTATTCCAGAGAACAGGAAACATGAATACCAGTATGTTCACAGATTTTAGATTGGTGTTTCAAAATAAAATGATTGTAGGAAAAAAATTTGCCTCTATTTTCTCTCTGAATAGAAACATAGACATTGGTGTTGAGACATGAATAGATTTCATTGACTTTATGACAAATATGTCTACTAATATTTTCAAACGTGAAAATTTCTCAAAATCCAAAATATTTCTTTTCTGAAATTGAGTGTAGACATATCAAAGAGAAGGTGAAATATATAGTGAAAAATACATTGATGGAGATCACCTGCATTTTATACAGCTGCCAAAAGTCAAAGTAATACTGAACTTGTGGAATAATAATTGCTTTCAATGGGAAATTGACTATTCCTTATAAAAATAAAAGAATAATTACAATGATTGCCATTTGAAGCATTTAGATTTGTCTCCATAACTGTAAGATTATTTTTATTTCAACTTAAACTCAAATATCAAAATATTGAAACTACTTGAGATAGTCACATTTTTTTTTGTTGTTGTTTTATGGAAAAAAAAAAATCCAGGTGGGGAAATCACTACTGTGGTCCATTTAATAGGCATTAGATTTGAATGAAAATTTATTATTCTTTTAATAATTTATTCAACAAGTATTTATTAATATGTTGTACAAAGTTTCAAATACAAAATGGGTGCATAAAATATTATAGATATGAAAATAAAAGAGGGTTTCAGAGGGCATTAGTCTAAAAAGACTTTCTAGAGGAATTCCTGACAAAACTCATTTAGACAGATGAGTTGCATGAGAACATTATGGGAAAAAAGAACCAGTTATATAGTCAAATGTTTGAAAGACACTCTCCAGGCAAGATAATTAACTAAAGGTCATAAAACCAGAGGATTAAGAAAGTGGTTGTAAGAACAGAGGCATTATTATAACTACAGTTTCTTTCATCACAACCTCAAACCAAGCAGTTGCTGGCCAAGCCCTTTTTGTTGATGTTCATCATTAATTTACATTTTACTTGATCTTATTTGAGACATCCCTATATGTGTAGCCATTAAAATCACACCTATAAAGATTAGTGTGCTAGATTAAATATTATACATCAAGACCAAAGAAATATTCTATGGACAAAGAAAAGAAAGAATTCCATTAGTGAGCAAAACTTGAATTATTTTTTGGACTTTTTAAAATGGAATTGAAGTAATTGTGTTCTATCATAGTTTTCAAGCACTTAAAATTATCAAAATCTTATTCTGTGATTTGACCTTGAGCACTTTTATGGGCCAATGAATTATTTGGCATCATTGTTCATATTCTCATAGCTCTCCATCTTAAAAATTGCAAGTAACAATTGATGAGAAATGGACATGAAATAACAAATAAGCCTTAGGGAAATAACACATAAATGTAAATGAAGGCTAAAGAGAAAGTGTTTCAAAGTTATGGAAGCCTAATATTTTTTTATCATTGGATTAAAAAATTATCTTAATATAAATTCTAATATATTGTAATTATTCATATTTTATAAAGAGAAGTATTATATCATTCTTCAAATGTGTTCTACAGAATATTAATACAATGACAGCTTGCAGCCCACAATCAACAATTTTAAAAAGACAAAAGCCTTTTTAAGAGTTATAAATTATATTTACTTACTTTTCTGTTTAAAATCATATTGTTATTCCATATCATCTGTAAATTTTATTCTAAGGAAATATATTTTACACCTGAAAATCTTTTATTAAATCACCTTTTTATATTTCAAATAATTTTATGCATTGTTATTAAATGTCATTTAATATTTGTGTATGTCAAGAGCCTTCAAAATATTCTTCCGTACAGTTATAATTAAAAGCATTTTTATGTACCAGTAAGCAAATACACAGTTTTATTAATAATACGTAAATTTCCTTTGGAAATGCATTTTCATGGGGCTAATGGGTAAGTTTTTAGTGCTCTCAGTAAAGGAGGATTCTAAAACATCAATATTTCTAGTTGATTTTTGCACGTACCATGTAGATTTTAATTTTTTTTCACCTCAGGGAACAAAAACTTACGAAGGTTGGAAAAGAATATGCTTTTACCTAGTTCAAGAAATTAAAGTGTGTGAAGGCAAATTGAGAAAGAAAGAACAGACATAAATCACACATTTGGAGGCTAGCTCTATGCAGATCAATGTGAGGAGACATACATATCAAAATTGAGGAACTAATTACTAACACAATTATTTCACACTGTGATGTGTTGTATATGCCATCAGACTCTTTAGGAATTAATTCTTTACTGGTATGCTCCTTTAACTAGCCTTGTATGGACCAGAGTAGGATCACTTTAGTAGGAGAAGTTATCTTGTAAAAGTAATGCAAATTATTATTGTCCACAGCAATGTGGATTTGTTCTATCCAGTAGAGGGCATGTTTACTTCTAAACGATAGAAAAGATAAACCCTCTATATTTCATTTCCTTAATTTAAAGGATTTTTTATCGGTTTACATTTAGCAAATGCACTTCAGCATTCCTGATTGTGCACACGTGTGCGTTTTCTTCAACGTCTACTTTGAACCATAATTAATAATTAAATTCAATCTTCACCATGTGTTCATATTTATCTGCATGAGATGTATATATTTTTAGAAACCTTTTGTAAGTTTTATTAATTTACTTACTAAAATTCCCAAATGTATTCACCTGACAGAACCAAATACATTATTACATTGTACTGCGGAGAAATGCATCTCTGAGGCTACTTAAGCCAATGCACAACTTTTCTTGGTTCCTAGGGAGAATCCGTTGTCAACAGAACTTTAACTTCCTGACCCTCCACTTCTCTTCTGTCTGTTTCTCTCCTCTCCTTTATTATTTGTTTTTGTTTCTAGATCTTTTCTGAGCAGCAAATTATTCCTTATTAGTGTCAGCAATGACTGAGGGTTTCGTTTTTTGCCTCTGATCATTTGGTGATCTCTGTCAGATGAATGATGAAAATCTATTGATAGATAATGATTAAGAATCTATTTTGTTAGTAATGTTGTTCATTTATCCGTCTTCTTAGAGCTCAAGTCAATAGAGAAAATGCTCCATGCTCATTGTAAAGAAAAACACTTTATTTAAACACTTATTTATCTTAAAATAAACACTTATTTATCTTAAAATATCTTAAGAAAAACACTTATTTATCTTACAATAAAGGTTTGGGTTTTCTGTTTCCTTTTGACCTTTGGCTGAGGTGATAGGACAAGCTGTCAGTTGGCTTTGTGATTATACATATCCTCTGTTGCATTTCAGAAAGAACTTGTCTTCCTCCTCTAGTGGATACTGACACATGGAATTATAATAGTTCTTAAAGAATTACTGCCCTATTGGTTATAGAAATAAATGTAACATTCTTGGGGCTGGGGCTGTAACTCAGGGGTAGAGCGCTTGCCTAGCATGCGTGAGGCACTGGGTTCGATCCTCAGCACCACATATACATAATAAATAATAAATGAATAAAATAAAGATCCATCAACAACTAAAAAAAAATTTTAAAAAAATGTAACATTCTTAAATACTTAGATGAAGAAAGCATATTCAATGCATTAATTGTGATAACTTCTAAAAGCTGCTTCTCAAAGGTCATTTTGTACAAAAATACATATTGGACTGATTTGATAATTGTGATTTTAAAAAGAAAAGGTAGTTACATGACTTTAAGTTATAAATCTTAAGAAATATATAAATGTATATTTCCTTTCTTTAAGATTCAGCTTTGATTTCTCATGAAATTGTTTTTCTGAATTTCTGAAATTTCTTAATGCTTTGAAACCATACTTATTTTAAATCAGGTAAAATTACTGCTATATAAATGTTTAATGCTTTAAAATGTATTTTTAAAATAAGTTGAAATAAGTTTAATGATGATTCTATCAATATTTTCATATGAAATAATTTCATCAGTTTAAACAAAACTTCCAAAATCTTTAGGTAACTTATACCTCGGACTAATATTAAACTGAGTTATTTTAAGAATAATCATTTAATATGTAAATGATTTTATGGTAAAGTATTGAAATATTGATGATTAATCATAATGATAAGTTTAAATTGTTGTAATTCTATGTTATGTTTTGTATAGTAGCTATTTATTTGGTCATATTAATGAAGACATTATTTTTGCCATTAGAAGAAGTGTAAAAAGAACATGTATGGTTGTCAAATGTTTTCCTATGCTTATTGACTAGTTTTCTAGGCTGCTGAAATGGTTTGATTTACAGAAGTGTTCACTTATTTGCCTCCTCATTTTTTTGGTAAAATGAAAGTTAGTTTTATTTCTTTCTTCTTTTTTCATGTTATAATACATATTGTTAATTGAGAATGGGTCCCATGGGAATAATGACTCAGAATTTAAATACCTCTATGTTTGTGCTTTGAAGAGTATCTTTTTTCTATAGTATCACTTTGCTTTAGTGTATAAAAAATCACAGGGAAGAACAAAACTTTAGTAATACTGCCTTACAGGAAAGCATAAAACATGTAAAAATGTTCAATTTGCTCAGTTTTGCTGGGCTTATTTATAATCATTTAAAATATAATATTAATATTGAGCTCTGTCTTTGTTATAATGATAAATTGATTTTATAGTTACAAATAAGTATAAAAAACTACTCTTCATCTGTATAGCCTACCTACATAGAACAGATTGTATATCTTACAGAATAATTTTCTGAGCCTATGGTGATTTTACCACATTCTTACTATAAAAAGAGATGGAAAAAAAACCCAGCTCTTCAGAAACTAGTTAAGATAGTACACTTTTGTGCTCATTTAAAATATTCACTTCTTTTATTGAATAAATAATAAATACTATTACTCAAGTACCCACAATCCAAGTTTTACTGAAGGCCCTGGATAATGTATGATAATACTGTTTAGGGGATTATTGATCAAACTTTCAAAAATAGTTATGGATTATGCCTTAATAGAAAGTTTTTAATTTCTTCATTTTTAAGATGATTTGTTACTGAAACAAACTATGTGACACACAGATTTGGATATGTGTGTAAAAGCTCTACTATAAGTTATAGGATAAAACTTGTATCCTTAACAAAGGGTTTTCCCAGAGCTTTATGTAAAGATTGTGTCATGTACTTTAGATCCTTCATACTTCAAAGAATGGGCTCTTGGATATGGGCTTCAAGGTGACATTACTCCAATAATTCTCAGGCTATGACTGTTATGATTTAGATGTGGTATCTCCCAAAATCTCATGTGTGAGACAATGAAAGGTTTGAAGGAGAAATTATTGGGCTATAGCCTTAACCTAACCAGTAAATTATTCCCTGAGGATTAACTGAATGGTAACTAGAGGCAGGTAGGTTGTGGCTGGAGGAAGTGGTTCATTGAAGGCATGGCTTTGGGGTATATATTTTGTATCTGGAGAGTAGACAATCTCTCTGCTCTCTGATCAACATGTGAGCTGTTTTCCTGTACCACACTTTTCTGTCATGATGTCCTGCTTCGCTTCAAGCCCTAGGGAATGGAGCCTGCCTTCTATGGACTAAGACCTCTGGAACTCTGAGCCCTCAAATAAACTTTTCCTCCTTTAACATTATTTTGGTCAGATCCTGTAGTCACAGCAGTGAAATAGCTGACTAAAACAATGACAAAGGCCTGAGTCAGAATTTCCCAGTGCCTTCCATTCAAATGTAGACATATTTCATATAAGCAAACTGTTCCATAATCCAAAGGAATAGCTATCATCTAAGGAAGAATGAGATAACTGAGGGGGATTTAATTGTGGTTATTTATTCAGCATATTGATGGTATTATTCTTCATGTTGTCTTTTCATGGCAATATGAAGAAACTCATCAATTTCATGAATTTCTATAACATTTAATTTTTTAGGTTTTGTTTTTATAAATGGTAATGAACCATTTGTAGGAAATCTAATTCTGACTCATCTCCTGAAGTTCAGAAATTCTCATGAAGTCCCATTACTCCTCTTGTCAAAAATAATTTGCACAGGTTCTATAAAAATATAGCTTCCTAGTAGGATATAATTGGACATTGTGATCACAAACTTACTTGAGGTGTCACATTAAATAACAATTCTCATTTAACATCCTTAGTAAAGTTGTTATTTAAAATGGAGAGATGACTTTTTATATGTAGTCAAGAGCTACAAAACCCTCCTAGAAAAAACTGACTTGCATTTGACTTTAAAAATCCTATTCTTGAGGAGACTGATCATGCACATGTGGAGGAGGAGACTCATTGCACTACAGCCCTCCATCTACCAAAATGTGGCTCTCCCAGCATGCTTCCATCTAGAGACAAAAGCCAGGATGAGGAAGACCATCACCTAGGTCCCTGAAGGCCTGGTTACACCAGAGGTGAGGTAACCTGCAGGGACACTACAAGATTATAGGGTAGAAAGTGTAATACCTCAGATCTGCAATGCTAGAGAGGAAGACACATGAGCAACTTGAAAACAAGAGAAGAAAATGTCCCAATCAAACCAAGATGCTACAACAATAGAATCCATTGACAGCACAGTAGATGAAATGTCAGAGAAGGAGTTCAGAATGTACATAATTAAAATGATCGGTGAAGCACAGAATAATATAAGGGAGCAATTACAGGCACAAATTGATCAATCCAAAAAAGAGATAAGAGAGCAAATACAAGGAGCAAAAGATTACTTCAAGAAAGAGATAGAGACTCTGAAAAAAAATCCTTCAAATGAAGGAAACAATAAAGCAAATAAAAAATTCAATAGAAAGCATCACCAACAGACTAGATCACTTGGAAGACAGAACCTTAGGTAATGAATACAAAATATATAATCTTGAAAATGATGTTAACCACACAATGAAGATGATAAGAAACCATGAACAGAACATCCAAGAATTATGGGATAATATGAAAAGACCAAATCTAAGAATTATTGGGATAGAGGAAAACACAGAGATACAAACCAAAGGAATACACAATTTCTTCAGTGAAATAATACTAGAAAATTTCCCAAACATGAAGAAAGAATTGGAAAATCAAATACAAGAGGCTTACAGGACACCAAATGTACAAAACTACAACAGATCCACACCAAGGCATATTATAATGAAAATGCCTACCATACACAATAAGGATAGAATTTTAAAAGCTGCAAGAGAGAAGTTTGAGATTACATACAGGGAGAAACCAATTTGGGTTTTCAGCAGATTTCTTAACCCAGACTCTCAAAGCCAGGAGATCCTGGAACAAAATATACAAAGCTCTGAAAGAAAATGGGTGCCAATCAAGGATCTTATATTCAGCACAATTAAGCTTCAGGTTTGATGATGAAATAAGAACCTTCCATGATAACCAAAAGTGAAAGTAATTTACAACTAGAAATCCTGCAACATAGAACATCTTTGGAAAAATATTCCATGAGGAGAAAATGAAAAACAACAATGAAAAGCAACAAATGGAGGAACTACACTAAAGGAAAAGCTAATCAAAGGAGTAACCAAGTCAAGTTAAAAACCAAAAATAAATCAAAATGACTGGTAATACAAACCATGTCTCAATAATAACCCTGGATGTTAATGGACTAAACTCATCAATAAAATGATAAAGACTGGCAGATTAAATTTTAAAAGAAAAAGACCCAACAATATGCTGTCTTAAAGAAACTCACGTCATATGAAAAGATATCCACAGACTGAAGGTGAAAGGTTGTGAAAAAAACATACCACTCAATGGATTTTGTAAACAAGCAAGGGTTTCCAACTTCATATCAAATAAAGTAGACTTCAAGCCAAAGTTAGTCCAAAAGGATGAAGAAAGACAACTTATACTGCTTAAAGGAATCATATATCAACCAGACATAACAATTATAAATATATGCACCCCAAACAAATGGAGCATCTACATTCATCAAACAACCTCATCTCAAGTTCAAGAGTCAAATAGACCACAACATAATAATACTAGATGACTTTAACACACCTCTTTCACTACTGGAATGATCTTCCAAACAAGAACTAAACAAAGAAACAATATAACTCAATAAAACAATCATTAATTTAGACTTAACAGACATATATAGAATATTTCATCCATTAACAAGTGAATACACTTTATTCTTAGCAGAAAATGGATCCTTCTCTGAAATAGACCATATCTTATGCCATAAAGCAACTATTAGCAAGTACAAAAAAAAAAAAGTAGAGATACTACCCTGCATTCTATCAGACCATAGTGGAATGAAATTAGATATCAATGACAAATAAAAAATACAAGCTACTCCATTGCCTAAGACTAAATAATATGCTAGTGAATGACATGTGGATAACAGAAGGCATCAAGGAGGAGATAAAAAAATTCTTAGAAGTAAATGAGAACACTGATACAACATGTCAGATTCTCTGGGACACTATGAAGGATGTGTTAAGAGGAAAGTTCATTGCATTAAGCTCATTCATTAAAAGAAAAAAAAGTCAACAAATAAACAACCTGACATTACATCTCAAAGCCCTAGGAAAAGAAAAACAAATAAACAACAAAAGAAGTAGAATACAGGAAATAATTAAAATCAGGACTGAAATCAATGAAGTAAAAACAAAGAAAACAATTCAAAAAATTGACAAAACAAAAGATGGTTCTTTGAAAAAATGAATAAAATTGATAAACCCTTAGCCACTCTAATGAAAAGAAGGAGAAAATTCAAATTACTAAAATTCATGATGAAAAATGAAATATCACAACAGACACTATTGTAATACAGAAGATAATTAGAAACTATTTTGAAAATCTAAACTCCAGTGAAACAGAAAATCCTGAAGACATTGAAAAACTTCTAGAGGCATATGATCTGCCCAAACTGAATCAGGAGGACATAAACAACTTAAACAGATCAATTTCAAGCAAGGAAATAGAAGATGCCAGCAAAAGCTTATTAACCAAGAAGAGCCCAGGACCAGATGGATTCTCAGCTGAGTTCTAAAAGACATTCAAGAAGAATTAATACCAATACTCCTCAAATTACTCCATGAAATAAAAATGGAGGCAACCCTGACGAACTCATTCTATGAGGCTAGTATCTCTCTGATTCCAAAACCAGAGGGACACATCAAAGAAAGAAAACTTCAGACCAATATCCCTGATGAACATTGATAAAAAAAAATTCTCAATAAAATTCTGGCCAATTGCATACAAAAAAATATTAAAAAGATAGTACACCGCAATCAAGTGAGTTTTATCCCAGTTATGCAAGGTTGGTTCAACATATGGAAATCAATAAATGTAATTTATCACATCAATAGACTTAAAGTCAAGAGTCATATGAATATCTCCATAGATGCTGGGAAAGCATTTGACAAAATACAGCGCCTCTTCAGGTTCAAAACACTAGAAAAACTAGGGATAGTAGGAACATACCTCAACATTGTAAAAGCTATCTATGCAAAACCAAAGGCCAACATCATCCTAAATGGAGAAAAATTGGAAGCATTCCCTCTAAAAATGAGAACAAGACAGGGATGCCCTCTTTCACCACTTCTATTCAATATAGTCCTTGAAACTCTGTCCAGAGCAATTAGACAGATGAAAGAAATTAAAAGGACACAAATAGGAAAAGAAGAACTTAGACTATCATTATTTGCTAATGACGTGATCATATAATTAAAGGATCAAAAAAATTCCACCAGAAAATTTCTAGAATTAATAAATGAATTCAGCAAAGTTCCAGGATATAAAATCAATACTCATAAATCAAATGCATTTCTATACATCAGTAATGAATTCTCTGAAAGAGAAATTAGAAAAACTACACCATTCACAATAGCTTCAAAAAAATAAAATACTTGGGAAGCAATTTAACAAAAGAAGTGAAAGGCTTCCACAATGAAAACTACAGGACACTAAAGAAAGAAATTGAAGAATATCTTAGAAGATGGAAAGATTTCCCATACTCTTGGATAGGCAGAGTCAATATTGTCTAAATGGCCATATTACCCAAAGCACTATACAGATTCAATGCAATTCCAATTTAATACTAACATCATTCCTTATTGAAATAGAAAAATCAATCATGAAATTCATTTGAAAAAATAAGAGACTTAGAATAGCCAAAATAATCCTTAGCAAGAAGAGTAAAGTAGGAGTCATCACAATACCAGACCTTAAACTATACAACAAAGCTACAGAACAAAAAGGGCATGGTATGGGCACCAAAATAGACATGTAGACCACTGTTATAAAACAGAATACACAGAGACAAACCCATATACATTCAGTTAACTCATACTAGACAAAGGTGCCAAAAACATACATTAAAGAAAAGATAGCTTCTTCAACAAATAGTGCTGGGAAAACTGGAAATCCATATGCAGCAAAATGAAACTAAATCCCTGCCTCTCACCATGCACAAAAGTCAACTCAAAGTGGATCAAGGATCTAGGAATTAGACCAGAAACCTTGCGCCTAATTGAGGAAAATGTAGGCCCAAATCTTCCTCACACAGGATTAGGCCCTGACTTCCTTAACAAGACTCCTAATGTGCAAGAAATAAAAGCAAGAATCAATAAATGAAATGGACTCAAACTAAAAAGCTTCTTCTCAGCAAAAGAAACAATAAGGTGAAAACAGAGAGCCTACATTCTGGGAGCAAATTTTTGCCACACACACATCAGACAGAGCACTAATCTCCATGGTATATAAAGATCTCAAAGAACTTAACACCAGCTGGGCATAGTGGCACATGCCTGTAATCCCAGCATTTTGGAAGGCTGAGATAGGAGAATCACGAGTTCAAAGCCAACCTCAGCAACAGCAAGGTGCTAAGCAACTCAGTGAGATCCTGTCTCTAAATAAAACACAAATAGGGCTGGGGATGTGGCTCAGAGGTCAAGTACAAATGAGTTCAATATCCCCAGTACCAAAAAAAAAAAAGAACACCACCAGAAAAGAAAAATAAAATCAATAAATGGACTAAGGAACTGAACAGACACTTCTCAGAAGATGTACAATCAATAAATATATGAAAAATATTCAACATCTCTAGTAATTAGAGAAATGCAAATCAAAACTATTCTAAGATTTCATCTCATGCCAGTCAGAATGGCAGGTATCAAGAATACAAACAATAAGTATTGGCGGGATGTGGGGGAAAAGGCACGCTCATACCTTGCTGGTGGGATTGCAAATTGATATAACCAATCTGAAAAGTAATATGGAAATTCCTTAGAAAATTTGGAATGGAACCACCATTTGACCCAGCTATCCCACTCCTTGGTCTATACCCAAAGGACTTAAAAACAGCCTACTACAGTGACACTAAACTGTGGAACCAACCTAGATGCCCTTCAATAGATGAATGGATAAAGAAACTCTGGTATATATACACAATGGAATACTATTCAGCATTAAAAGAGAATAAAATCATGGTATTTGCAGGTAAATGGATAGAGTTGGAGAATATCATGCTAAGCAAAGTAAGCCAATCCCCAAAACCAAAGGCTGAATGTTCTCTGATACATGGATGCTGATGCATAATAGGGGAAGGGATATGGGAATAATGGAATAACTTTGGTCAAAGGGTAGGGAGGGGAGGAGATGAGACATTGGGCATGATAGATGGTGGGATGAGATGGACAACAATGCCCTAGGTACATGTATGACTGCACATACGGAGTAACTATATATTGTGTATAACCAGAGAAATGAAAAGTTGTGCTCCATTTGTGTACAATTAATCAAAATGAATTCTTTTGTCATGAATACCTAATTAGAATAAATAAATTAAAAGAAAAGTGAGACCCTGTCTCAAAGGTGACACCTTTAGTACAAGAGAAAGATATATATATATATATATATATATAGAGAGAGAGAGAGAGAGAGAGAGAGAGAGAGAGAGAAGGAGAGCAAGAGCATGACAGAGGGAGAGAAAGAGAGAGACTGTCTCTAAATAAAAAATACAAAGCAGTTAGGGGTGTAGCTCAGTGGTAGAGGGCTTTCCTAGCATATGTGAGATATGTGAGGCATTCAGTTTGATCCTCAGCTCCAAGGAAAAATAAATAAAATAGCGTGTCCATCTACAACTGAAAACAATATTTAAAAAAAGAATGTCTACCTAGGGATTTCGTCCAGGGACAGAGCATGTGATTTCCAGATTTGCAGAATGACTCATTTCGTGTCCTGGCTCTGAAACTGTGGAGTTTGACACAGGCAGAAGGATGTGGGGTGCTGGAGCTGAGATGGCAGTGACAGCAGTAGAGCCACAGGATTATTATTTTTTTCTTTTTTCTTTTGTTTTTTTTTTTTTTTTTTTTTTTTGGTACTGGGGATTGAACTCAGGGGTACTCGACCACTGAGCCACATACCCAGCCCTATTTTGTGTTTTATGTAGAGACAGGATCTCACTGAGTTGCTTAGCACCTCGCCATTGCTGAGGCTGGCTTTGAACTTGCGATTCTCCTGTCTCAGCCTCCCTAAGTGCTGGGATTACAGGCTAGCGCCACCGCACCCAGCTGAGCCACAGGATTATGAAGTGCAAAGACTTCTGACCTGAAAACTCTTCCATGCATACTCACAGGCACTCAAGTGTACATACACACACACGCACATATGTATACACATACACATGTGCATGCATGCATACACGAGAAAAAAATCCTATTCTTAACCAGTGGTAAGGAAATGTAATTTATCCTATTGCAGAAATCAGACCTGGGAACATTGAGCTCAAAGGGCTTCACCTAAAATCACCATCAGTGCAGGTGAATTCAGATGGAGAAAAGGCTTTTAATCTTGGTCAAGTAAGAGGAGCTTTTAAAATTCCAATATGAGACTACTTATAAAAACTTAGAGATAAAATTTCATTTTGATGAAGCAGCTGGCAAATACTGCATAGCTCTAGATATGCAAAGCAAATTCAACAAAACATTCATAGTTAATTAAGTTGATTAATTAAGATTTCTGTTGTGTTAATATAATTAATCACCCTTAATCTAATGAGACCATTTTTTTTATCAACTATAATCTTTGAAATTTAGGCAGGTTTACAATATAGAAACCATAATGAAATATTGTCCAAGAATTGAAAACTGGAAAGGAGTCCTAGGAGTTCTTTGAATGCAGTGTTGAAGGTTATCCTGAATTATTTGGGGATATAAGTGAATTATTTGGGGATTATCTGATGCCAGAAGAGTATTCACTAACTCTGTACTGACCAAACTATTCACAAACCCGTTCGAGTAGAGATTGTCTTTTAGTAAATTGATAGTGATTAAAAATATTCTTGTCCACAGCAAAGCAATAAATTTTATATGCTAGAGATGAAATTGATTCATACCCTATAGAAGAGGTATAATTATTGGAAATCAAGTAGTTTTGCATCTGTTAGCAAATAATTTCTACATTTCTGATTGCTTCAAATACATTACTTTTTGAATTATTCTTAGCATCTTGGAATTAATGAGATGAATAAAGTCTTTGATATATGTTATTTTATATTTTTGAGTCATGTTTTTACTTTAAAAAATTATTATGCAGACCCAAAACATTTTTTAAAGTTTTTAAGTAACCTCAGAAATCCACTTACCACATTTGAAAAATCATAATATAAAAAAGTTTTTAAAGATGCTTCACTCTACCCCATGACAACAGCTAATTAATCTTTGTATTTTCTTTAGTTCTTCAGAATCAATCTCAGATTAAAAATACAAACAAATAAGAAAAAAAATGGTTTCACTCCTAGAGATATCTTTTCAACTGAGTATTCAGGGTTTTTTTTTTTTTTGCAGCTATCCTGGTGATTTTAAGGAGTAAGTGGGACTAAGAACATTGGCTTTTTGTATCATAATTTTGGGTCACAGCTGAGAACAAATGGGAAGGGGAGGTTCTGTTCAGTACTAATCCTTCTCCTTTGTTTCAACCGGAACTGCTCTGCTTGTAGCTATTTTAGAGATAGGCTCCTCTTAAGGAAATGTTTTCATGTCTTTCAGAAGCTTAAAAATAATTCATGTTTCCTAAAGACACCTATCTTTCTGTGTTTCTATGTTTTTCAAACTCGACACAATCCAAAGCAAACCTCTTACTTTTGACCTTGAAACTCTGTTTTTCTCTTTTTATTACACTTTGGGGGCAGTATAGCCCTCATTTCTAAATTTCTAAAACTCATCTATGTGTCTACACTCAGAGTGAATTTCATGCCCTCATGATGATCAAACACATTTTCATCCTCCCCTATCAAATGGTTATAATTTTCTTAAGTTTTACTTATAGTTTGTCATGTTTATGTAATTGTTTATAGCATTACTTTATAAGAAAATACATATTTTAATAACAGTGCATATTGCTACACACAAAGACCTCCTTCATAAATCTACCATCCTCTCTTCTCCTCAACTATATCTAAAACACAAAGCTAGTAAGTGAGCTCATACACATGGAAGTTATCATATCCTTTTTATTTATTTATTTATTTATTTATTTATTACCAGGGATTGAACTTAGGGGCACTTAACTACTGAGCCACATCCTCAGCCCTTTTTTAGATATTTTATTTAGAGACAGGTTCTCATTAAGTTGCTTAGGGTCTTGCTAGGTTGCTGAGGCTGGCTTTGAACTAGTAATCCTCTTGCCTCAACTGCCTGAGCTGCTGGACTCATATTTTTTTATTTATTCTTTTTAGATATACATGATAGTAGAGTGTATTTTGATGTATTATATATACATGGAGTATGACTTTTTCTAATTAGGATCCTATTCTTGTGGTGGTACATGGTATGGAGTTTCACTGGTGGTGTATTCATATGTGAACACAGGAAAGTGATGTTCGATTCACTCTACTGTCTTTCTTATCCCTAACCCAGCTTCCCTTCATTCCTCTTTGTCTAATCCACTGAACTTCTGTTCTTCCCCTCCCCAACTTTGTTGTGTGTTAGCATCCGCATATCAGAGAGAACATTCAGCCTCTGTTTTTTTGGGATTAGATTATTATATCCCTTATGATAAAAGTGGATCAAAGAATAATATTAAAAGAACTTGAAAAGTCTATTACAACATTGACGTGGTACTGCAATGAATTTCCTTCCTTTTATCCATATTCAAACCAGCCAACTGAATTTTAAAAAAGTATTCAAAAGACTAAATACAGAATTAAATTCTCCAGTGCTTTTACCTTTCACTTGTTTATCTGACTCAGTGGAGTATTAGGTATGAATCATTCAGCCCATTTCCTTTTTCATTGCATTAGTTTATCTCTGAGCATTTTTGGAGTACCCGTAATATGCCATAGGTTACATTATGTGCTCAGGGAAGACAGATGACTAGAACACTTGAGTCCTCAAAATATCTAGTTATAAGAGTTAAGACACAAACAAATATTTAGAGTGGATTTAGCAATATGCTGATCTTCATCCAGAAACTGCCTTCAGCGTTATAAACCATATTAATTCTTTTACCTAAAAATGTACTTTAGCATCACTTTTCTGTGATATTTTCCCTAAATATTTCTGCACTAGAACAATCAACAATTTCATTATTCATATTACCTAAATCTCTGTACTTTTGCATTAAACTTATTATACTATAATGCCATTATTTGATTACATAGTAATAATACTCAAAGTGTTTTATTTCTTAGCTGAACTTTTTATTAAACTACAAAATACACTGTATTATAGTAGTAGAATAATTAATTCTATATTGGAAAATATCTGTAAATATCTGTTCTGATAATGCAATTAATATATATTGAAAATATTTTTCATTGAGGACACTACTTTACAGATTTGTTTACCCATATGGAGAATTTTGCACATAAAGCATAAGTAATCATCAAATATTTTTGGTTGCATACTACAGGTCCTATTCCTATATTTCCTGAAAGGCAATTTATAACAAGAAATAATCTATTTTTATTTTTGGAATCATGATGCTATATATGTGGCATTGATTTCTCTGTAATCTACATGAGGTACAATGAGCCAATTCTATATCAGAGTTAAAATTTATTACTATAGATTTTTGCTAACAACTTCTTATCACATATCAGAGTTAAAATTTGTTACTGTGGATTTTTACTAGCAATTTATTATAAATAGATTATGAAATCAAAAGAATAAGATGTTGATGTATTGTCATGCCATTCAAAAATGATTTTGTGTGATAGCATGCAGAAAGACTCTCCCTTGAATTATATTCTCAGATTCTCTTTATTTATTACAAAAATAAATATTAGGTTTTCATTGAGACTAATGGGAGCTGGGGATGTAGCTCAATGATAGAGTGCTTGCCTAGCATGCATGAGGCCCTGGTTTTTTCCTAGAGGGAAAACAAAGACTAATGTGAAAAAATTTTCACAGATTCAACCCAAGGAATAAACTGAACTAAAAGATGAGGAAGAATAATCAATCATATATAAACATAATATAAGCTCTATATCTTGTTGTAGGTATAGCATAGTGAGACAAGTTTTTGTATCTAAAAGGAAAACAGAAGACTAAAGTGTATTGGATATCTTTTATGGGCAGACTTTGCAAAAATAAGTTTCATAAATTTTATCTAATCCAATATGCAAAATATTATAAACCTGATACTTCATTCACTTTTACAGAAGGGGATATTAAAAGTTCATGGCAGTAAAACAAATTTTGAAAGACCAAAAAGTAAATCACGAGGGAGATGTACTGACAACTGGCACTGAAGAAACTCCACAAACTTGTTTTCCATTGACACAACCATAACTGGTTGTTTTACACACACACGCCCGACATTATACTCTTAAAATCCCTAAAAATTGTTCTAAAGGCTTATGTTTAAGAATATTTGTAAAAGAAGCTCTGCTAAATCTCAGTAAAAACAACTAAAATCTATAGCACTGAAACCTCCAGGAGCTCACTCTTTTACTCTCCCTTCTCCAGAGCAATGGTTCATACTTTTCCCAGGAGGGGAGACCAGAAATAAGAAACAAGAAATCTGAAGTTCCTCTCAAAAGAAGTAATTTGATTTGATATAGAATGTAAGAAAGTTCAGGTTTAAGGTTGTTCTTTGAAACAATGGAAATTTTGATGATAAATGATTAAGTGCAGACTAGTAGTTCTATGATCTATTATGGAGTTTGTAGGAATATAATAGTGCATTGTTTGGCTTCTACCATATATAGAAGTAACATGTGTAGCAATTATTATGTAAAAAGAGAAGAGGGAGTAGAGCTATCTAGAAGTAGTGTTTCTTTATCCAACTAGAAGTAAATAGCCATAAATTTAAAATAGAATCTGACAAATTAAGATGTATAATGAAAATCTTATGTCAAATATAAAGAAAATTATTCAAATAATAAAAAATCATTAGATGATCAAATATTACATTGAAATTTTTACCTAATTGTAAATGAAGAAATAAAGAAGTAGAGAACAAAATAGATATTTGACAAACAGAAATGTAAATTGTTAGATGGATGCTCAGCCATATCAATAACAAGATCACATGTTAACGCATTTTGTAATCCAAACAAGAAGCAGCTTTTCAGACTAGATTTTAAAAGGACTCAGCTCTATACTATCTACAAGAAAGCCCATTTAGATCAATATATATTATATAATTCTCACATATTATATATAGTATATATAAAGAAAAATACAAAAAGATGTAAATAAAAGGATATAAAATATATGTCATGCAAATAGCAACCACAAAATAGTTCATGTGGCTATGCTAATATCAGAAGTACTAGATTTTAAAACAATAAAAATGTTCCTAAATACAAAGAAGGATATTTGTAGTTAAAATAGGATCAAATTTTATTATTTTAAATGAAATCTATTTTATTATTTTAGGTAGACTTAATTCTGTTAATTCATCAGAAAGATAGACTGATTCTAAACATATATACACCAAGTAATAGACCACAAAATATGAAGCAAAACCTGAAAATTTAAAGTGAAAATCGAAATTCAACAATTAAGTATAGAGGTCTTTAATATACCATTTTCAATAATGAGTAGGTCAAATATACAATGATCTACCAAGAAATAGATGATTTAAGCAACAATATAAGGCAACTAGACCTAAGGAATCTGGTTCAACCAAAGTAAAATACATATCCTTCTCAAGTGAACATGTCATTCCAAGATATAATATGTTCTAGGCCATAAAATAAGTTTTAACAAATTTGAATTTGAAAGCACAGAAAGTATGTCCTTGGCTACAATGGAATGAAATTAGAAACTGACAAAATAAATAAATTTTAAAAATCACAAGTGTATGGAAATGAAACAACACACCATAGAATAAAGTAGACAAAAAAGAAATGATTAGCAAAGGAGGATATATTGGAAGATTAATGAAAATAAAAAAATACAACATAACAAAACTTATGAGATGAAGTTATAGCAGCACTTTGAAATTTATATATATAAGGTTACATTTAAAAATAAGAATATAGCCAGGCATGATGGCTCATGCCTGTAATCCCAGCACTTAGGGAGGCTGAGACAGGAGAATTGCGAGTTCAAAGTCACCCTCAGCAATGGTGTGGCACTAAGCAACTCAGTGAGACCCTGTCGTTACATAAAATACAAAATAGGGCTGGGGATGTGGCTCAGTGGTAAGTACCCTTGACTTCAACCCCCAGTACCAAAAAAATAATAATAATCTCTTTATTGACAATCTAACCTTCAAAGCAGTGGAGAAAGAAGATCAAAGTACAAGTCAATGAAGAAAAGGAAGGAAATAATGAAGACTAGAACACAAACTAATGAAAGAGCTCAGAGAAATAGAGGAAATCAAGGGAAATAAAAGCTGAGTCTTTACAAATATCAGCAAAATTGACAAAACTTTACCAAGAATGACCAAGAAAAGAGAAGATGAAAATGACCAAAATCAGAAATAAAAATGAAAACATTATGAGTAATCTAACAAATAAAAAAGTCTAAAACAGAGTGCTACATACAGCCACACTCCAAAAAATTAGACAATTTAGATGAAATGGACAGAAAAGCTACCAAAACTAACTCCAGAAGGAATAGAAAATTTAATATGTATGTGTGTGTGTGTGTAATTTTTAAAGTTTCATACAGG
Source organism: Geosciurus inauris (assembly GCA_004024805.1). Lineage (NCBI taxonomy): Eukaryota > Metazoa > Chordata > Mammalia > Rodentia > Sciuridae > Geosciurus > Geosciurus inauris. The sequence goes on from PVHX01006755.1 coordinate 35,952, forward strand.
GGGAAAAAAAAACCAGGACAATGTGGCTTCAGTGGTAAAATTTATAAAACACTTAAAACAGAATTAGTATCAATTCTTCATAAACTCCTCCAGAATGGAAAAGAGGCAGGAGACTTTTCCAATTCATTTTATGAAAGCAGTGTCATTCTGATACTGAATCCAAATACATCACAACAAAAAACACTGTATACCAACATCTCTAATGCATATGGTATTTTATGAAAATTATTATACAGCAAGATTTAGTGGGCATTTATTTCAAGAATGCAAGATTTTTTAATTGCAAAATCCAATTAACATAACACATTTTATTAACAGAATAAAGGACAAAATAAACAGAATCATTGTAATAAACTCAGAAAAAGAATTCTACAAATCCAATATTTCTTCATTGAAAAAAAAAAAAAGAACCACTTAAAAATTCAGGGAGAGAAAGGGTCACCTTCAACCTGATATAGGCATTGTATAAAACCCACACTCCAAATCAAAGTAAGGGTGAAACACTATGTTTCCTACCTAAAACTAAAAACAAGACAATACTTATACTTTTGTAATCCCTACTCAAATTTACATGGGAATAATTATATTATTAGGGAATTAAGACAAGAAAAAGAATGAAAAAGCACTGAGATTGAAAAGGTAGAATTAAAAGTCTCTCTCTTTGTAGATGTCATAATCCTGTATATAGAAAATCCAAAGAAATCTGCTGAAATAATATTAAAACCAATAAATGAGTACCAGTAAATTATGGTTTATAAATTCAGCATATAAGAACCAACTTATTTGTGTACATTAGCATTGAACAATCAAAAAAGGAAATTATCAAAATTTCTATATAATAGCATTAAAAAGAATAAAACAGAGGAATAATTTTTAAAATAAACACATGACAACAATGATGTTAAAAAACATATTAAAAGAAATTGAAGAACATTGAATACATGGAAAGAAAGTCATGTCTGTGAATTAGAAGATTTAATATGGCTAAGAAAGCAATATCCCTCAAATTGATATACAATTAATAAATATCACACCTTTTTTTAACAAAAATTGGCTTGTATTCTCAGAATTGTTATGAAAATACAGGGAACATGGAATAGTGAAAACAATATTGCAAAAGAAATAAATCAATGAACTTCCAAATTTCAAATTATACTACAAAGCTATACCAATCAAGTCTATGCCATATTTAGGCAAGGATAGATATATAGATCAATGAAATAGAATTGAGATTCCAGAAATAAACCCTTCACAATTATAGCTATTTGGTTCTTTACAAGAGTGCCAAAATAATTCAATGGGGAAATAATGGTCTTTTCAACAAATTGTGCTAGGACATCTGGATAGATATCCATATGCAAAAAAAAAATAAAAGGGGAGAATGAAATGTTTTTCAAAATGTATTGCAATACTAAAATAAAAGCTAGAACTATAAAACCTTTAGAAAAAAATACAGTAGTGATTCTTCAGAACCTTGGGTTAGGAAAAATTTCTTACATGTAATACCACAAGCATAAGTAGACGTCATAAGAATTAAAAAATTCCTTTGTCTTAATGAACAAAATCAACAAAATTAAAAAGCTTCACATTCCCTGGTAAGACTAATTAGCAAACACACGTGGCCTATGACCCCTTCAAAAAATGTTTAAAATTATATTTATTGATATATATTACAAAATTTGGCATTGCAGCACAAATTATTATAACTGTCTATCTGAATAAAAAATAAGTTTATTTTCTTTCACTGAAGATTAAAGTTTAGTTCTTTTTGTGCCACATAATATTAGTTAAAATATATAAAATATTTTGTGATTTTTATCTTTGATTATTGAATATCTTGCAATTATTTCTATGATTTCATGACAGTAAAGTATTTATCTTTGTATATGTTCTTGACTCAATCAAAGAACATTTTTGCAAAATAACAAAACCATAACTTTGTTGGCTTCTATTTCTTTCAATACAGGCAGAATCGTGTAGTACATGATATGAGAAACTATGTACATGATATGAGAAACTTTTCAGAATCTGCTTCAAAAAACTGAGCCCTTACAATTTCAGTTTAACATAATGGAATTTTAGTTCACTATGATGAAACAGTTATAAGGAGTTTTTTTTTTTTTTTAAATTCTAACAAATCCAGGTTGTTGTAACTAACATACTTTGGAGTATCAACTATCATGCTACTAGTTCTTTATAGTTCCCAAACTGATATTTCTTCCTAAATTTGAAAATTCTTTGGGAAGACCCCCAACTATAAATTAGACATTCTTTCAAATTCTAAATCTAACAAAGGTACATGGAAATTTAAAAATACCTTAAATTTAAAAATATTTGATCAAACTCTTTTTTGTTCTAGGCAATTATTTGGTGGATAAATGGAAGATCTTTTTTATTGTAAAATATTTCTTTTAATTATATTGTCATAAATTTCTGATGAAATTTCCTTAATTTAAACGATGTGTTCTACCTTTTCATTTTTTATAGTTTGGATTTGGAATGTCCTCAAAAGTATCATGGATGTAAAGGCCTGGTCTCCAATGAAGCAATGTACAGAGGTATTTATTTTTATTTTTTAAATGTAAAGTTTTAATATAAAAATAAATTTAAATGCTAGGTCTATTTTAATCAAAATTAGGGTGTCCTTTCTGAAACATATGCCTAAGATTCTAAAATGTGCCAGGTAGACCCTAAAACTGGTTATTTTTAACCATTTTCACAATTCTCAATTATGATTACCTTATACCGTTATCTCTTGCCACTCTGACAATAGTGAGTCCTAATTCATTGTTTATTCTACTTATTTGTTAAAGACAGGCTTGGTCTTAATTTTTACTATTGAAATAAAAGGCTAATAGAAGAAAAAACATCTGTATAAGAATACTTGAACAAGGCTGAAATGGGAGGGGTGTTTGAGCCCTGGAGTTGAAACAATTCTGGGCAAAATAGCAAGATTCTTATGCACCCCAAACAAAACAAAACAGGACAAAATAAAAACAATTGAAGAATATGAAATAAAATATTTGAAGGATTCAGTAATGAATACTAACATATACTAATATCTTGTAAATATTAATACTAACATTAGTAAATGTTAGTATATACTGAGCATCTTCATAGGATCACTGCATTCTAACCCAAATGCATTAAATATTTTCTCTTCATGAGGGGAATTCAAACATGCAGGTGATTTCTAATTCATAAAATGGAAAGACTAAGATGTTCACAGCAGCATACATAAGGAAAATGAGCGTCCATTAATTGATGACTGGATAAAAAATATGCATGTAATAATGCAATGGAATATTATTCAGCTTTTAAAACAAATTAAATTGTGCTATTTACAACAATGTGAATGAACATAAAGGACATTATACTAAATTAAATAATCCAAACACAGAAAGATAAATACTGCATGATCTCACTCATATATGCGATATCTAAAATAGTTGAACTCTTAGATACATAGAGAGGTGGTTACCAAGGATCAAGAGATAGTGTCAAAGATAAGCTGTTGGTCAAATGATACAGAATTTTAGTTATAAGCTGAATATCATCTGGAGACCTAATATGTAGGTTGGTAACAATGTTTAATAATCATGTATGGAGTAAACATACACTGCATGACATAGAGTGTACTTAAGTGACCAAGGGAAAATCAAATGTAGAGAGGGGTTTACACAGGGGACAAATGGTAGTGGAAACTCACCCCGCTCTACCCCTCCCCCTCCAATCAACTGCTTGCAGGACCAGCTGGGAAAAACACCCTTGGCCAGGAACTTGAAAGGCAAGGGGCAGGAGAGGTTGTTTTGAAACTGAACCCAAGACCAGGAAACATGAGGTCTGAAGGTGACATAGGGGATTAAGAATTGGGTCTCCCACCACATGAGTGTAACCCAAGGGAGATCCCTAGGGTAGAGTCTTCCAGAATGGACCAACAAATTCTGGGCACTAGAGATACACTGATTTAAACATCTCTAGACCAATTGTCATTCAGCAAAGAGCCTGGAGTCCACCTAAGCCCAAACCCTGCCTCCAGGAATTTGATTTATGGGATTACCTCTATCATTCCAGCAATCCAGAGGGTAGAGCATCATGCTCTAGACAACCCCACCTAAAACTGCTGAGAAACAGAATCTTTTAAACTCCAGTGGAAAATATTCTTTAACTTTTTATCAAGATCATTTTTTAAATTCTTTTTCTCTAATTGTGACCTTGATGGTATGCAGGCATTTATACATATTCATATTTTTTTCTCATTTCTAGCATTTTTGAAGCCAGTTAATTTTCTTGGATTAATTTTTGTTGGGGGGGGGATGAACTAGGATGTTTGATTATTATATTTTAGCTTTGTTTTGTATTCTTTTATTTTTATTTTTAATTTTTTAAAACATTTTTACTTTATATATATTTTTCTCTCCTGCCTGTTTCCCTGGATTCTCTCTTTTCTTCTGCTAGCAGCCAATATATATTGTTCTCTCACTTTTCCTTTAATTTTTTACTTCTTCTTCTCTCCTCCTCCCTCATAATCATCATATCTTATATAATTTCTGTTCCCTCCCTGTCCACCATTTGAAATTAAAAACCCTTTTGCATACATGATGTTTTTATTGTAGGCAATAACTGATCATATAATTTCTGTTTATTGTGATAATTAACACTGTAGACATCATAGCAGAAACTATTTGGTTTAATGCTGTATATTGTTGTTGTTGTTATTTCTCTGCCCCTGAAGAGTGAGGTACTGGAAACCTTCAAGGACACTATAAGTACACAGGGTAGAAATTTTCTGCCTCAGATCCATGTTGTTAGATGAGTAGACACATAAACACATGTAAAAGCAAGGGAACAAATCACCCTGAACAAACCAAGATACTCCAATAACAATGCATCAACACTACTGGGCATAGTGGTGTACGCCTGTAATCCCAGTGGCTCGGGAGGCTGAGGCAGGAGGATTGCAAGTTCAAAGCCACCCTCAGCAAATTGAGGCACTAAGCAACTCAGTGAGATCCTGTCTCTAAATAAAACACAAAATAGGGCTGGAGATGTGGCTCAGTGGTCGAGTGCCCCCTTGAGTTCAATCCCTGGTACATAAACAAACAAACAACAAAAAAGAATCAGTCAACACCACAGTGGAAGAGGAAGGTGTAGAGATACAAAGGAATACACAATCTTTTCAATGAAATAATATCAGAAAATTTCCCAAACTTGAAGAATGAAATGGAAAAACAAATACAAGAGGCTTATAGGACCCCAAACAGACCCATACCAAGGCACATTATAATTAAAATGCCTAACCTACAGAATAAGGATAGAATTTTAAAGCCTGTGAGAGAAAAATATCAGACTACATATAGGGGGAAACCAATTCAGATCTCAGCTGATTTCTCAACCCAGATCCTCAAAGCTAGGAGGTCCTAGAATAGCATATACCAAGTTCTGAAAGAAAATGAATGACAACCAAAAATTTTATATCTAGAAAAACTGTTTCAGATTTGAAGATGAAATCAAAATCTTCCCTGATAAACAAAAGTTAAAAGAATTTGTAACTAGAAAGCCTTCACTACAGAGCATTCTCAACAAGATATTCCATGAAGATGAAATTTTTAAAAAGTGAAAACCGGCAAAGAGAGGAACTACACTAAAGGAAAAGATAATCAAAGGAGAAACTAATTAAAATGAAAAACTAGAAATAAACTCAAATGACTAGGAATACAAATCATATCTCAATAATAACCTTGAACATTAATGGCCCAAACTCATCAATCAAAAGACACAGACTGGCTGATTGGATTAAAAACAAGACCCAACAGTATACTGTCTCCAATGACTCACCTCATAGGCAAAGGCATCCATAGACTGAAAGTGAAAGGATGGGAAAAAAAACTATCACTCGCGTGGATGATGTAAAGAAGCAGGGGTTTCTATCCTCATATCAGATTAAAGTGGAATTTAAGCCAAAGTTAATTAGAAGAGACAAAAAGAACATTTCATACTGCTTAAGGAAATTATACATCATAAATATCTTAAATATTTATGCCTAAAACAATGGAGCATCTATGTATATCGAACAAACCATTCTCAATTTCAAGAATAAACTAGACTGCAAAACAATAATACTGGGTAACTTTAACATTCCTTTGTCATCACTGGATAGTCTTCAAAACAAAAACTAAATAAAGAAGCTATAGAGGGGCTGAGGTTGTGGCTCAGTGGTAGAGCACTTGCCTCACATGTGGGAGGCACTGGGTTCGATCCTCAGCACCACATATAAACAAATGAATAAATAAAGGTCAATCAACAACTAAAAAGAATTTAAAAAAAAAAGAAGCTATAGACATGAAAAATACAATTGATAATTTAGACTTAACAGACATATAGAGTATTTCATCCATCAATGACTGAATACACTTTCTTCTCAACAGCAAAAAGATCCTTATCTAATATAGACCTTGTTATGTAAGCTATCACATATGTTGACATACAATTGTAATATTACCATAATATATTTTTAGCACCTGTTGTTTTATTTTCATAGCTCCTTTTCCATTGATATTAATTTTTGTGCTCTTGCTTTTGCCTTGATTAGACATGTTTGATTTTTATTAAATTTTAGCTGTGTTATTTTTTCTCTATATCATATATTTCTGCCCCTACTCTTATTTTTCCTTCCTATTACATAATTTGAAAATAATTTGATTCTTATTTTAGTTTATTTCTGATACAAATACTTTAAGTTATAAATATTCATCTGAGTACTGTTTCATCCCAGAGATCCAGATATTTTAAGCTTTTATAATCACTTAGTTCAAAGCACTCTTTATTTACTTTTATTGAAATTTCTTCCTTGACCTCTGAGATATTAATAAGTGTGCCATTTAATTTTGAAATAATTGACATGTGGGAGTGGAGTTCTATATATCTTAAGTTGATTGATTTTTAATGTAATAAATCATGTAGGAAACAGTCTGCATGATTTCAAATTTCAAATTAAAAAAAGTAATGTAAATGCTTTCTATATTAATTGTATTGGTTACATACATGTCAAAACTGATCAAACAGCATATTTCAAACAAGTACATTTTATTATACTTCAATTTTACCTCAATAAAGCTATTGGAAAAAATAATCATGTATTGTGTAATTGAAATCTGCTAAATGAGTAGCTTTTATATATTCTTATCTCCAAAAGCCATAATGTAAGGTAATAGATATGCTAGCTTGATAGTATCAATGATTTAGCAATGTATACAAATATAAAAATGTCACACTGCACATGTTTATTATGTACAATATTGGTCAGTTATACTCAAGAAAGCTAAGTGGAGAAGAAATGGAAAGACTGGGTAAATTGAGGCTAACATAAAGGAAGTTATTCCTATGATCATTCTTCTAAATGTTTATTCATATTATTCAACTAAAAAGGGTAAATTATTATTCCAGCATACTTTTTTGTATAACTTTTCTTTCTCTTTCACTTGAAATTAAGATTATATTAGTAAACCAAAACAAACGAATTTAATATTTTACCTCTATGGATTTTCTTTTAAGATTTGATTAAAATATTTATTAAATTTAATGTTTTAAAGCATGGCAGTTCTTTTAATGCAATGAAGATCAACAGTGAAAATCCCAGTGCTTAGACAGTAGTTTTAAGTGATTTCTCTGCTGAACAGGTGTGTTTATATATAAACATGCTTTTGAGATTTTGCAATGACTGTGTTGGAATAGGTGTGAAAGTTAACAAAAGACTCTTTGCAATACACTTTATCTCAAAGAAATATTTTTTCTGAAAGTATCATAACATTTAAAAAATCCTATTTAATGATAACAAATATTGAAAGCATATTTCGGATAAAAGCATCACTATCCATGTTCACTGAAACTAAGACACTTTATATAGCTGTATTAAAGTTAAAAGTCTTTACACTGAAATAGAAGAAAAAATAATGAAATAAAAATATATCTCCAGATAAATATTGAGCATTATTGTTAGAAAACATTAAGAATTAACCTTGTACATTGGACTTTCGGTATCTTTTTGTTTTCCTAAAATCCTGTAGTCTGTATGACTCATATTAATTATTTGTATATGAGAAAATATTCTTGCTTAAACTTACAAAGGTTAATATTCATGGAGCAGAAGAATAATTTAAAATAGAAGTTTCTGAGCAAAGCAGACATGAAAACCAATGGAATAGAGGACACAGAAGCAAACCATCAGATTCAGACATCTTTTCTTTGACAAAGATTCCAGAAAACATATTTGGAGAAGAGATAGTCTTTTTTAAAAAGGATGCTTAGAAATCGTATGTTCATACTTAGAAGGATGAAACTAGATCACTATGTCACCTCCTGTACAAAAGTCAATTCAAAGAGAATCAAAGACCTAGAAGTTAGAACAGAAAATTGCAACTTCTGGAAGAAAACATAGGCTCAACACTCCAATATATAGGTGCAGGCTGCAACTTCCTTACTAAAACTCCTAAAACTCAAGAAATAAAACAAGCATCAAAAAGTGGAATAGCATTAAATTAAAAATATTCTACACAGCAAATAAAATAAGAGTGTGAAAGGAAAATCTGTAAAAAGGAAGAAAATAGTTGCAAGCTACTCATGGAAGAGAATTAAAAACCAGGCTATATTTAAAAACTCAAAAAATTTAATATCAAAAAGATAAATAACCTAGTCAATAAATAGGTAAATAAAATAGACATTTCTCAAAAGAATAAAGGTAAATGTCTAACATATGAAAAATTTTAACATCCTTAGCAATCAGAAATAAAAATCAAGCTGGATGCGGTGGCGCAAGCCTGTAATACCAGCACTGAAGGAGGCTGAGACAGGACAATTGTAAGTTCAAAGCCAGCCTCAGCAAATTGAGGCACTAAGCAACTCAATGAGACCCTGTCTCTACATAAAACACAAAATAGGCCTGGGATGTGGCTCAGTGGTTGAGTGTTAAGTGCCCCTGAGTTCACTCTCCAGTAACACCCCCCCCCAAAAAAAGAAAGAGATACAAATCAAAATTACGCTAAAATTTCATCTCACCCCAGTTGGTAGGACTGCAATTAGTACATCACCATGGAAAGCAGTATGGACAGACCTAAAAAAGCTAAGAATAGAACCACCATATGACTCAGCTATTCCACTCCTCTGTATTTATCCAAAAGAACTGAAATCATCTTTCCATAGTGATACATACATATCAATGGTTCTAGTAGCAGAGTTCACAACATCCAGGTTATAGAACCATCCTAGGTGTCCACCAACAGATAAATAGATTTAAAAAATGTGGTATATACACAATGGGGTTCTATTCAGCCACAAAGGTTGAAATTATGTCATTTTTGCTGGTATATGGACAGAACTGGAAGACATCATGTTAAGTGAAATAAGCCAGGTTAAGAAAGTCAAGGGTTTTTTTAGTGTTAAGCTTTTTTTTTTTTTTTCACTGTTCACTGAAAACATTTGTTGAGGCAAATAGAAAAAGTTGTTACAATCATAATTTTTCTAACTTTGCACAAAATTATAAGCAGATTAAATTCTTCATATTAAACACCTTTATATACACTTTCAATGAACAGTATATATATATATTTATCAACCATCTTTACTATACCCATTCCCCTTTCCTGCTTTTTGAGTTCTTTATATATCCTGGAGATCAGTGCTCTATCTGATGTGCGTGTGGCAAAAATTTGCTCCCAGAATGTAGGCTCTCTGTTCACTTCATTGATAGTTTCTCTTGCTGAGAAGAAGCTTTTTAGTTTAAGTCCATCCCACTTATTGATTCTTGCTTTTATTTCTTGTGCTATAGGTGTCTTGTTAAGGAATTCGGGGCCTAATCCCATGTGATGCTAGGGAGCTGAATAGAAACCTCTCAGAAGAAGATATACAATCAATAAACATATATATGAAGAAATGTTCAACATCTCTAGCCATTAGAGAAATGCAAATCAAAACTACCCTCAGATTTCATCTCACCCCAGTCAGAATGGCAGCTATCCAAAATACCAGCAACAATAAGTGCTGGCGAGGATGTGTAGG
>PVHX01006755.1:46104-97750 GCA_004024805.1 Geosciurus inauris
CCCAGCTATCTCACTCCTTGGCCTATACCCTAAAGACTTAAAAACAGCACACTACAGTAAAGCAGCCACTTCAATGTTTATAGCAGCACAATTCACAATTGCAAAACTGTGGAAGCAACCCAGATGTCCTTCAATAGATGAATGGATAAAGAAACTGTGGTACATATACACAATGGAATATTATTCAGCAATAAAAGAGGATAAAATTATGGCATTTGCAGGCAAATGGATGGAATTGGAAAGCATTATGCTAAGTGAAGTAAGCCAATCCCCAAAAAACCAAATGCTGAATGTTCTCTCTGATTAGTGGATGCTGATAAATAAGGAGAGTGGGAATGGGAAACATAAGAGAAATGGAGAAACACTGGACGCGGCATGGGGGAAGTGGGGGGCGGGAAAGGGGAATAAGTATAGTAAAGATGGTTGATTGAGATCGTCATCACTACCCTTGTTGCATGTATGAAGACAGAATTGGTGTGACTTTATCTGGTTTGCAACCAGAGAAATGGAAAAACTGAGCTCTATATATGTGCTATGACTTGAAATGCAATTAAATAAACCAGTTAAAAAAAGAAAGAAAGTCAAGGGTTGAATATTTTTCTCATATGAAGAAGTTAAAGAGAAATAACAAACAAAAAGGGAGAATTTTGCCTGTAATCCTAGCACTTTGGGAGGCAGAAACAGGAGAATCACAAGTTCAAAGCCAGCCTCAGCAACGGGGAGGTGCTAACCAACTCAGTGAGACCCTGTCTCTATGTAAAACACAAAATAGGGCTGGGATGTGGCTCAGCGATCAAATACCCCTGAGATCAATCCCTGGTACCAAAAAAAAAAAAAAAAAAAAAAAAAAAAAAAAAAAAAAAAAAAAAAAAAAAAAAAAAAGAGAGAGAGAGAGAGAAGAATTTCATGAAAATAGAAGGGAAAATGGTAGAAAAGATATAAGGGAAGGAGGACAGCTGGGAAACGGGAGGAATACCTGAATGAATTGACCAAAGTATGCTATGTACATATATCAAAATGAATAACACTTTTGTGAATAATAATAATGTACCAATTAAAATCCATAAACAAACAGAAGGAATACCAGTAAAGGAAAGGAAAGGAATCAGACGAAGTGAAGAAGGAAAGGAAAGGTGAAGTACTGGAGAATTAAATGAACCAAATTAAGTTAGATGCATTTATGAATATGCCAAAATGAATCCCACTATTTAACTATAATACACTAATGAATACATAATAGTGGGAGTTTTTCTTCTATTAAAACATAATTTTGAACTTCTGAACTATTGGTTGAAGTGAATCTATGCACTAAAAATATAAATATAAAGGGCATGCATTCCCCTTATATTTTCATACAGAGTAATTTCATAGTATAGTATAGCATAGCATGTAGTATAGTATAATATATTATACTATATATTATAATTATACTATATATTATATATATACTATATATATACTATAGTATAATATATAGTATATATATACTATATATTATACTATATATTATAATTATATATAAAAGCCTAATATACTATATATTATAATATATAGTATAATATATTATATTATAGTACGGTATAATATAATATATTATACTATATTATAGTATAATATATATAGTACAGTACAGTATAGTGCTAGTGTAGTATAGTATAGCACAATACAGTCATAAATGTGCTGTATTGTACAGTATAGTGCTAGTATAGTGCTAGTGTAGTATAGTATAGCACAATACAGTCATAAATGTGTCCAAATCAATAGAATATAAAATACTAAGTATGAAACCTAATATCAACTGTGGATGCCAGGAGATGATGAATCATTTTAAACAGATCATCAATTTTAAAAATGCTCTATTCTGGTGAGGGGTGATGACAATAGAAGAGACTATGCATGGTAGATGCTAAACATCCGTATTTCTGCACAATCTTGCTATGAACCTACAAGTATTCTAACATAATGGTCTATTAAAAATGGACTATAAAATGTATGGATGACAATGGATTTCTGATGTGTTTTATCTTTCCAGCAGTATCAGAAGGTAATTAAGAATATATTTATTAGTAATTCACAATCAAACTCTATTAATGAAACAAGAATGCAATTGAGTGTTAGATCATGGCACTGAACATACATAAACTGTATTTTCCAGGATTACAAGTATTCACACTTGGGTAAATGATTTTATTTGTTATGTTGAACAACTCAACCATTAAGCTCTGTACAGTAAGAACAGCAACAAGTAGATTTTGAGAGTTTATATGTTTAGTGTTATATGAACTATCAATAAGATATACATATATACTGCCAGTTTTCCTATAAGAAAACAGAAGCCTAGGGAAATTAAATAAATCCCTGGTGAGTGGTTGTTGTAGGGTTTCATGCCATCACCTAGTCTTTGCAGTTAATCATTGTATAAAATATTATACTGACTTACAATCAGTTATATACACTATTAATGTCGCTTTCTAATTCTTTGGTATTTATTTAATTGTTTGTATAATAAGTTAAAATGGAACATAAGCTCACAGAGTTTTGAATACAGTCAAGGGACCTACAAACAGAACTAATTTATTGTGTAGCTTCTAATTAACTGTAATTACAATATTGAATAAATGAAACACCTACCTTTAGAGACAATCAAATCTTTTCACTGAACTCTGCTGGTGCTATGGTTTATAAAATAGGCTAATAACAATCAGAAGCATTATTCAAATGCTGTCAGGAAATGTAAAAGTATAATTTATTCACAACCCTGAACTATTCTTCCTCTAAAACAGATTTAATATGGAAACTGGGTATAAGAAAAATGAATTATATAATCATCCATAATTTAACTCCAATTAACATAGGATGTCTTACTCTTAGAAAGCACACTCACTCATATACATGTGTACACATGCATGCAGACACATTCAGTCATCTGGAAAATTCTTAATGAAATTACTAAAGAATTTCTTAGAATATAGCTGGTCAAGAAAATACTCACCATTATGCATTAGGTAATTAAACCTAGGCACTGCTATGGCCACTAATATCACAATATAAAGAGATATTCAAGTTGTCTTAGATCTCTTTAAGGACAAGGCATTTACCATTTAATGTTCAATCTATTTTATTTTTAAGTAGCATTTTTAAGGAGTTCGTTCAGTTTGCACATAACAACACCTACTAAATAACTCTAAAATTTATTTTCTATCTTTTCTGATCTATCTGGGATTGAAAGGAGATGATGATATAAAACAGAGATGATGTATGAACCCTGTTTGTTCCTTGTGAATGTACATGATGAGCTGCTAAGATCACTGGGCATTCCAAGGGTACATGACTTTATATAGTGCTTCTCCCAAGGAGAAAATCAATACTGTACTGTCTTTAAATAAAAGCCTGATCATCAAAGATGGCAGCAGCAGCCAAAAGTAGTAAACCTCCTTTTGTTTTATTTTACAAGGAAAGAGAAAACTGGCTTGTTTTCAATCAGCTCTTGATAATGGAGAATGAAGTGATATTCTTGATAGTTTGGATTTTACAAAGGAATAGGGGAACAAATGAACAAAAGGAAATTCAGTTGCCCCAAGAAGCTAATTATTTTAATATGCATCTCAACAAACAAAAGCTTCCCCCCAAAAAAGCCTAAAGCATGAAAAATCAGGAATATGAACTGCCACAGACATCATGAATCAGACACAAGTTTGGGTACATTATTCTTGAAATCAATGAATTACCTGAAGATAAAAGGACACTGTCTTTTCTGATGCTCTAAAATTTGAGACACTTTCTCAAAAGAAAAAAAATCAGCATAATTAAAAGATTTTTCACAGTCACAATTCCAATAAATATAATTTCCTCAAAGCTTTATCAAATCAGGTTGTGGGTCCTTTGCATGTTCATTTTAAAAATGCCAAATGATGCTTTTAATTCAACTGCTTATATAGAAGAAATGTAATTTTCATTTTAGTTATTTTCATCTAAATAATAAACATTAAAATTTTTTAAATGCCAAAGTATGTTTGGATAATATTTCCTCAGCTTATCCTTTATGTCCAAAAATATGTCCTTCTTGAATTTCTCTAAAATGTTGCTTAACCAGTGTCTACAAACTCGTACAGTGACGACTATTATCCATTACCCAGCACTTGACATGCCAGCTCAACATCATATTAACTGACTTTCTAGTTTTCTCACTTCTTGTGGGGCTCTCTCTTCCAAGACTGATGAGGTGTAACATGATGTTTGAGTTGCATTTTTGACTTGACAAACAAGAGTGGTCCTTATACAGAGCGGAGAAGGGAGGGAGAGAACAACAGTGTATCCCAGATGGCAACAGCCTCATGCACTTGTTTTCCAAGGCAATTAAAACATTGTTTCTCAGATTTTACACTTCAATCAAACACAACTTTTTTCTTCAATTAAAGTGCCCCAAAGTTGTATTAGTACATATTGCAAATGTAACAATTAGAGAGGGATTAAACTTCTGTCCCTCGGATATTTTAGAGAAGCTACTTTTTAAGATAAAAGTTACTGCTCCTTCCAAGTTTAAATACACTGAAACTCTAATCACTTCTTATAATTCCCAAAATGGTGTTATCACTTTCTTTTTAACTATTGAATTCACTCTGGCAGAGCTAGGGCAATAAAACCCATCATATTCTAATTTTCAGACAGCTTGATAGAACCAATGTTCTCTCTATAGATAAAGTGTAATGAAGCACTTTCTTTCCCATAGGAAAGTCTTTGACTCATATGCTTTGATGCCAACTAGCCTTCACATCTGCTGTTTCACCATTGATGGCTGTAACTTGGCATGCTAAACTAGTGTCTGATGAAGCAGCTTTACTCAAAGGCACCATTTTATTTCTTGCAATGGGAACATAGTAAAATGGTGTTGGTTTCCTGTGGGCCTTATGCAAATCCCTGTAATAAACATAGGATCAGGCCTCACATACAATAAATTATGTGTTAGAGGAGAAAATGGGGAGGGGGACAAACTTCCTGGTTAAAAATAACACCCTTTTTTGCAAATAAAACCAGTGTATACTAAAAAATTAGTTTAAATGATAATTTCATAAGGAACTCAGTCACATCAAAACACACATTAGATAGGAATAAGGTTATAACAATTTAAAAATATCAGTTTTATTTTATTAAGCAAAATATTATCATTTAATGTTAACAGTAATGCATTAACCCACAACCAGTATCTCGATGCCATTAATAAAGGAAAATTTACTTGGGAGAATTAGAAAAATTACATGGCTATAAAAGTCTTCACTAGGTAATTATTTTAGATTTTGAGGAAAGATATCTGATGGAAAATAAAAACTATTATCAAGTAGCGATGGAAATTTCAGTAACAATATTCATCACTATTCTGAAATGATTGTTTGGACATATTTGCCTTAAATCAAATAAAATTTTTAAGCTTTGTTTCATTCATTTAAGTATGTGGGAAAATAACATATACAGATATTATCTACAAATTTCAATATGTAAACAAAATTTAAAATAAATTTTCTATGAATTATAAATATCCATAGTTACTTCTCAATTTGTAATAAGCAAGTTGGCAAGAGAAGCTTTTGGCTTGGAAACCTAACTATATCAGAATTTCTAACACCCAAGTTACAGCAGAATTTCATGTTTGAGGCACATTTTATTCAAATGTGCCAAGAGATAGTGAGAAATCATCAAATAACACAAAATAAGATATAAACTAGAATTGTGTGGTAAATTACCTTCATCAGTTAAAATGGATAATATGTTCTCTTACAACAGGGAAAGAAGTGGAAGTAGCTCACCAAATTACAAGGTAGTATAATAAGCTTAGGTAAGAAAACTATATGAGCCCCAAACCCAAAGCTCTTGCTTAGAACCCAACTTATTATAAATCCGAATTAAAGGAACATCGATTTTAATGTCAGTTAACCTTTTTAATGTCAAATAAGTATGTCTTAATCTACCCTTAACTCTGTGAACACTAGTCACAGGTACAACCCTTCTAAGACTCTTCTCTGCTCCCTAAAGGACTCTCCTCTAATTTCCCCCACATTATGATGGAAGAACATGCAGTGAAGGTGCACAAATGAAATGCGAGCATTGACTCTCCACATTCTTTGGAACATATATATTTTTAAAAACATACTTTTATTCAGAAACACAAATAAAAGTCAAAAGTTAACCTACCACACAACTTTGAGAAATAAAGATCTAACTTTTTTTTTAATTTTTTTTTTAGTTGTTGATGGGTTTTTTTTATTGATTTATTATATGTGGTGCTGAGGTTTGAACCCAGTGCCTCACGCATGCTAGGTGAGCGCTCTACCACTGAGCTATTGCCCCAGCCCCAAGATCTAACTTTTTTTGTGACCCTGTAATATGACAATTCTATCTATTGGAGGGCTCCAGGAAAAGAGTCAGAAAAGAGCATGTAGATAGATTATGTATTGTCAGCAAATCTATATAGAAGAAAATATGTAAACAAAATTCTGGTAAGTAAATTGTAAAATTTAAAAATGAATTTGGCAGATCTATCGTTTCATGCTCAGATTAATTATCATGAGGTCTGGGTCTCAAAAAAGCAAAAATGGCCATGCTGATATGAAATAAATGGAAGTACATACAATCATTTATTAAATACCGGTGCCAATAAATGAAGGGGTAATTTCAATTTCATGTTAACTCTGCCTGCACAATAGTATCACCAAAGCAAGTATTTTTTACAAACTCAGAGGCATAGGATTCCACCTAAAAATTGTTTCTGGGACTTGGGTCTCAAGATTCTCTGCAAACTTTAGAAGTGATTCTAATGATCTCATTTATAGTCAGGCTGATAATTGTTGACATAAATAAATCAATATTTTATTATCTAACTTATCAACTAATCAATTTCCCCAAAGTTATTTTTATGATTGGAAAAGAAAAATTGTATATATTTAAATCATACAACATGGTGCATCTTGTTAATGACTTCCTCAAGCAAGCTAACTAACATATCCATCACCTGACATAATTATTTACTTTTGTGTATATCTATGGTGAGAACACTTAAGATCTATCCTTATGGTAACATCCAGATACACCATACACTATTATTCACTAGAGTTGCTGTGCTATATATTTTATCTCTAGTAATTATTCTTAAATGGATTTTTTCTTTTCTTTTTTTGGTTCTGGAGATTAAACCCAGGGGCACTTTTTCACTGAGCTACACCCCTAACTCCTTTTATTTTTTATTTTGAGATAGTATATAAGTTGCTTAGGGCCTCATTAGGTTTCTGAGCTTGGCCTTGAATTTGCCATCCTCTTTTCTTAGCCTCCCAAGTTGCTGGGATTTACAGGTATGCACCACCTGACCTGGCTCATAAATGAATATCTTAAAGACATTTAAAACATACCCAAATGACTCATAATAACTTTTTTCCTTCAGAGAAAGGCAAGTCAACCTGAAAAAATTAATACTTCTTATTTATCACAGCAATATAGTAGCCTACCAAGGAAAGGACTGTGTTTCCATGAGACATACATGTTATCCAGCCTTCCTAGTTGGAGCTCAGTCACATTTTCTACAACTTAGTGTAAAGACACTGTCCTCATAAATTAAAGCAGTTACTTAACTAGGGATCCTGATAAAACAGACAGTACCTCTGACATTGCTAGGCAATGGTCTAGAGTTTATAATGCATACATAGGGAGGTATGATCTAAAAATATGTCAAAGACTTTATACATAAGTCTTTGATGAGAATATACCTACCCTCCTGTTAATATTTCACTTTTAAATTAGTTTCCATGGAACAGAAATAATATCACTAGTGTTGAAATCTGAAAATTGTTTTCCCTAAAATACTGGAGAGAAAAGAGAATGTCATTAATTAAGCTTAAACAGACTTAAAATAAGTAAAAATGACCTGATACAAAACTGTGTGGCAAGTTAATAACAAACAGAGCTACTCTTTTGTGAGCAAGTATTGAGAAATCATCCCTGGAGTTAATTAAATACCACAAAAATTATAATTAGTATATTGCATAATGGAAGGAGGTGATTGTGACTTATAGAGTACCAACAAATATATGAACACTGAAACATGTAAACCAGTTTCTATCCATATGCTAGCAAATAATTATTGAACTTTTTAATAATAAATATACTATATACTATACATGTATTATCACCACTGCTCTATTGGCATTAAAAATAATATATAATGTTATGATTTATAAACAATAAAGAATTATGATCAATGGTATATGGTATGTATGTATAAATCTAGTTGTTAAGCACATGTTATAAACTAAAATGTTTTTATATTCTGTCCCTTAATTTAAAAATGACATGTTTTTCTAGTACTTAAGATGTAAGATCACTCAAGCTTTCAAAACAGTCATTGCAAGCATGACACAATAGCTATTCAGACTTCAAAACCTATTGCCCCAGTTCAATTTAATTTTAGGAGATCATTGAACTGATAAGATCAGAATAAGTGAAGAACATGTTGTAGCTCTATCTGCATCAATGGCTTAAGGTAAATGTTTCGAAACAGTATGATCAAATAGTTGAGGCCATGTGGGTGAACCAAAAGGACTAATGCACTTAGCTTTTCTGAGTAATGATGGATATGCCTTGATCTCTTTGGTTATTACTTTTATTGTGACACTATGAGCTCCTGGTTATTGCTTTCATAATTAATAAGTCACTTAGCCTCTCTATGGCCCAGTTTCCTCATCTGTTAAATGAGCATAATGATAATTGCTTCCTATATTTCTTAGGGGCTGTTATAAAGATTAATGAGCTCATATTTAGAACGTACTTTGAGATCTCCTAAAGAGAAAGATTCCTTGTGTGTTCTTTGTGTGGTGTGTGTGTAAGAGGGAGAGGGGGAGAGAGAGAGAGAGAGAGAGGTTCTTGTTAAGTAGATAACAACAAAATAAAGATAAAACTTTTCACCCCAGATGGGAATATTACTCCACCCTATCTTCATTGCCTATACTTTCAAATAAATTGACTTTCAACAGAGGGTTAAAATGGGAATGTCATTGAAAGACCTGAGTTAAAATGAACCCCATGACAGGCTTTGGACCCTCCAGAAAAACTAGTAGGCTTGAGTTTTGGTTCTGGGAAAAGACACATTGCTCAAGGCTGAAGCCACTCTGGGACCACCCTCAGAGCAGACAATCAAAGAGGTTAAAAATCACATACCTGGCATTCCTGAGGTCTGAGTCTGCCTAAACCCCACGTGGGTCACTTAAACTCACCTTGTAGTTGGTCATTTTCAAAAAATTCCCAAAAGCCGTGATTGGGTCCCGCCAAATATTACAGACACCTCTCAAACTCTGAATGGTCACTATTGTCACCATAGGTGCTGTAGGATTGTAATTGGTGCTTTTGTAATCATGGGATGCATACGTCATGCCCACTACCACCACCTGTCCCCTCCTCCTATAAAAACCTGCTCAGCCATTGTTCAGGGCTGTCTGCATGGACCGTGGGTGAAGTCTGAGAGACCCAGCTTAAGCCCGAATAAAGGCTCTTTGCTTTTACATATGTGCCTCAGTCTCCCTGGTGGTCTTTGGGGACTCCATGATCTGGGCATAACAGTCATAGAAGGCTACATATTTTGACAAAAAGCAAAAAAGCTTTTTACCCATCTACCGAGCAACAACATTTTGTAAGCAATCACACCTATAATATACATTCTATCTGAAGCCTTCTGTCATAGGTTTTCCATCAATGAAATTGATTTATGGCAACACTTGTTTTACTAGTACACAACTCTACATTATTTAATATAAGGATAAAGTACATTCATAAAGTATAAATAAGTAGCATTGATTTATGACACACATAATAGATAAAAATGAAATCGTTAGAGGAGGACAGGAAAATGGAAGTTCATGAATACAGAGGAGGATAGGTATTTTAAAAGTATACCTTATAGTTATCTCAGATAGAAAATGTACTAATAATCTTTTGGCTTTAGTCACACATAGCCAAAGAATATTACAAAATGTTTACTGTATCATTTGCTTAGCTTTAACTACACATGATAAGGTTGTACAAGAGAAAAAATATTAATAGCAATAACTACAAGTGGTTGGAGGCAAAATTTAGAGGTAATAGAGAAGTGCTAAAATTTATATGGTTGGATAATGAAAGTGTTTCTAATCTTTTTTTTTTTTTTGTACTGGGGATTGAACCCAGGGGCACTTAACCACTAAGCCACATCCCCCCCCCTTTTTCTTTTTAAAACAGGGTCTCACTAAGTTGTTTAGGGCCTTGCTAAGTTGCTGAGGCTGGCTTTGAACCTGCGATCCTCCTGCCTCAGCCTTCTGAGCTGTTGGGATTACAGATGTGTGCTACCATACCCAGCAAGTGTTTTTAATCGTTAGTGTATCAAGCCAGTGAAATTTCTTAATATTGTTTCAACATTGCTTTAGATCTTAGTTAAGAATCAAATTAAATATGTTGCATTTAGGTAATGCCTTGTAGATTTTCTCTGGTTTTTATTTATTTTTTATTTTATTTTATTTTTTGGTACTGGGGATGGAACTCAGGGACACTCAACCACTGAGCCACATCCCCAGCCCTTTTTTTGTATTTTATTTAGGGACAGGGTCTCACTAAGTTGCTTAGCACCTTGCTGTTGTTGCTGCTGAGGCTGTCTCTGAACTTGCGATCCTCCAGCCTCAGCCTCCCAAGCAGCTGGGATTACAGGCTTGGCCCACCACACCTGGCTGACTTTCTCCTCTTGATAAAGAATTTCTACTCCAAAGCAGCAATGATTAAGTCTAAAGATAATCATAGAGCATCTTAAGAAGAATTGAAGATATGGCTTTTTGATCATAAGTAGACTCAGTCCTATGCAATTAAAGTCCACAAAACTTCCAAAGAAACTGCTACAAAAAGGACTTTGACAACAGTGTAAAAGAAACAGAGCCTATTAAAAATGTAGAAAAATTTCTAGGCTCCCCAAATCCATCTGACTTGTAAGCTAAGTAAAGGCTTATGTTATACATCATTAAGGAGTTTTGGTTGATTGTTTAGCAAAATTGAGACAAATGATAACCAACACAAGCCCATGACATACAAAAATTCAGTGTTACGGGCTACAAATACAAGAGTAAATGCTATAGATTCATTCAAGCCCTGTCCTGCTGTGTAGAGTAGTGTGGGAACATAGAACAAAAAACAAGAAAATGCATCTTGCATTGATAACTTAATAATAATTGACATAAAAAGAGAATACCTAGGGGAAAAATAAAACAAAAATCAAAAAATGAGCATCTTTCCCAGGCTAGGTAGATTTTGGTCTCAAAAGGGTCAAAAAATTTTTCTGGAAGTATAGGAAGAATAAATAAATATCTCAAGAGTAAAGACAATCTGACTAATTAGATTGATAGGGAAGGGTAGTGATGAAAAAGGAGCATAATATTGGAGAAGGAGGTATGAGAATTCAGGATACAGCAAAAGACAAAAGACAAACCTATTTGGCTGGAACTTCTAGTGTAAGGGAAAGTGCATAGAGATTAAGAAGTCAGACCTGTGCTTTGTGAGCCTGCTAAGGAGCTATGCTCTTGTCCTAAAGTAAATGGGAGGGAGTCCTTCTAAAGAGCTTTAAGTCATTCCAATAACCTTGAAGAGATGTGACAGTGATTTAAACTAGGAGAAATATGTCTGTACTAAAATTTTAATCAATATATGTTTTAATATAGATATATTTCTCTTTGAGAGGCCCTGAGTTCAATTCTCAGCACGGTAAAAAGAATAGAACAACAAAATAAAATGTAGACTATCTTTTTAGAAGAGCTAAGCTATTTACATTAGGAATTTGATGCCAGTTATATTTCTTTTTAAAATGTGCCACGATTTTATTTATCATATTGTTTTTTATAAAAAGTGCCTCCTTTGCCACAATTCTTCTTAAATGGACAGCCTATATTAAAACATGTAGCAAAATCAAAATTTTCAGGTAGACCAACTGTACACAGAATTTGTGGAAATTTAAATCCATGGAGTCATGAGTTGCATAGAAAAAAGGTTATTCAGTTTCATTTTGTAAAACATTTGACTCTCTTCAAATTATAGGGATTTTCTAAGAGGCTATAACGCCTACAGGCTAATGTTGAGTTATTTTTGATCCTCTGATTTCTATGGATTCATTCTCCTAATCTTCATACTTCAGGGAAAAAAGAATATGCTTGTTTGGTATCATTTTGTTTAGGCCTGGAGCAAGATTTTAATTCTAGTATACAAAATTCTCAGATTCCAAGAAGGAGGTTTTAGATTCCTCCTTTAATCCTTTTCAATAAAACCTCTCATCCCTCACTATTGTTTTATCTAAGCATGATCAAGAACATATTAGTGATGCCATTCAATTTATTTAGTTTTCTTGAATAACATTGGAGAACCAGCATCACTTTGATTTTGAATAATATTTTTAGTCATGGCTTTATATTTATTCCCAGAGAGAATGTGTGGAAAGTACAATGGATACAGAAGAGAGGAAGACCACTTCCCAAAGACAATATACATGTGAGTTCAGTGAACAAAATCAAGTCTGTTTTTGAAAATAAAATCATTTTCTCTGGTAGAGCAGCATTGCAAATCTGCCGGTGCCTCTGTAATACTGA
The DNA here is from genome assembly GCA_004024805.1 of Geosciurus inauris. NCBI lineage: Eukaryota > Metazoa > Chordata > Mammalia > Rodentia > Sciuridae > Geosciurus > Geosciurus inauris. The sequence continues at coordinate 58,734 of PVHX01006755.1, forward strand.
GAACTCGCTTGCTTTATGGCCAAATATCTTGAGCCAATCTTTTTGTACTGAAAGAACTATTATTTTTAAAGTAATTTCCAGGAACTGAACCTTCCAAAACAATTAGTTAACAGTGGGGTCTTATTAAATTAGTGAAAACATAATGGAAATTCCTCTAAAAGTCAATGCCTTAAGGGTGCTTCCTAGAATGTTTGTATGTATAGTTGTTAATTAAAAAATAAAAGGGTAGTATAAAATATAAATACACAGTATAGAATAGTCCCTGGTTCACTGTACAATTGCAAAGTGAGGATGCACTTGTTCGAATTCTAGAGTGCTAGAATTTTCTTTTTATTAATTTCATGCCATGGCTAGTATAACTATATAGTTTAACGAGCCAAAACATGAAGTTGGAATTAGAATCTTTTAAGACTACACTAAAATACCTAAAGAAAAATCAACATATAGTGTTCTATAAGAGTTAAGGGTTTTTTCTCTGATTTTAACAGTAAGAATTTAGCTTGTGATAGTTAACAACATAAGGTAATTGTCAACTTAGCAATTATCACCGTATGGTTTTTATTGTAACTAGTGTATATTCCAGAAAGCTTCAATTCTGAAGAAAGTGTGTGATGTTAGAAAGAGAATGTTGCTTCATGTCAATTTTCTCCAGGTGCTAGAGGCACCCCTGTGTGCAGGAGATGAAAGAGTAAGAAGAAAAGCCGGTAGCAAGGAAAAGTGAAGGTAGGAAAAAATGACATGGCAGAGAGCAACTGAACCAAAAAGAAGAAAAAAGAACAAAAGATTGAAAAGACAAACAAGGAGGAAAATAACCTTAAAAAAGAAAAATAACATAAGGAGAAGAAAAAAGAGAATTATTTTTTGGAACTTTTTTTTTTTTTTTCCTTGAGGAGCTTTGCTCATAATACATTAGGGCTTTGAAATAAGGTATTTGAGTCTTATAGAAAATAAAAATGAAATTAAAGCCATGAATCTGTAAAATTGATATAAACATTTCTGGTGTCAAATCATTGATAGGTACTTTATTTGTGTTATTTTATAAGCTCAACTTAAAAAGTCACTTACAATTATTAGAGTAAGTCACTTAAAAAGTCACTTACTTTAATAATTTTAACATAACACGTATTCATTTCCTGCAAAGTTCTTGACACTGACAATGAGCATTTAGGAGTTTCATCAACTGATTTCTTATAATAAAAACAAAAATATCAAAATCAGTTTTATTAGAAAGGTAATCTCTAATACTTCTATGTATTTAATTTGAAAAAAAATTGATCAATTATCCTCAATGTAGTCAAACAATACCACACTGAAGAAATTGTTTTGCTCATATTTTGGTTATTCAACTCATTTCATTAAGTAAAAATGATTGGGCAACTCAATATGAAGTATGCATTCAATTTTAACCTACCCATATGAGAAATTCACTTAGAAAATAATTAAAAATTTTAAATAATATGGAGCTAACTAGGGAAATCTATCACATTCGTTGGAAATTTGGTGTCCTTCAGAACTCTATAAAGTTAACAATTTTGTATAAATTTTTACCAAGAAAATTTCACAACATAGTAAAATTGCTGCTTTAAGTCACATAAAATCTTGTTCTCTGATTTTTGACTTATTCTTCTGTCACCAACTTGACTATAATCTCCTTGAAAGTGATAATGAGGTTATATTTTTTGTAGAGTACCCAACCAGTAGTGCAGTCTCTGGCACTCGATAGGCACTTGGTGCATGCTTGATGAAGAAATTTATTTTATAGCTTGAACCAATCATTTAAGAAAAAAAATCTACTACTTCTACTGTGCAATAGAACAGCCTATTGTATTTGTAGGAACACGAAAAGGAAATACCAATGATTAAAAAATGTGCCCAATATATAAAAGCCTGATAAATACTTTATAAAATATTAAAGGAATTATAAAGTGATGCTCACTGCTTAAGGTAAAATCCCTCTATCTTATCTACTTTGGATAGGTAAGCAAATAGGAGTAGGAAGAGAGGAGTAACAAAGAGAACAAGGTGCTCTATATGCTAAGAACTGCACAAAATCACAATTCCCATGTCAATGTTCCAGAGGGCTTTCCTTCTGGAAACCACTGGGAATTCAACAGGGTATCCTATTTTCAGACTATATCTTGTAGAATACTAAATGAATAACTGTACAGATAATAAGAACTGATTTTTCCTTTAGTCTCCTCCCCTGGCTCATTTTGACAGAAATAAATGTATACACGGGAAACAATCTTATACGTAAGTCTTCTTGTCTTCTTAACCAAATCTTGTAGAATCCAAATCTACAACTATTTAACTTTTAACAAACACATTAATTTCTCATTAAAGGTAAAATCCTGTTGAGAAAAAAAGATGCTTCCTTTGAGCAGAGACTCCTCAAAATAAGAGTATAATACTTGTAAAGCAAAACTTCCTGGCGATATTCAGGTATCAAAATGATTCATTTTCATGGACATACGTGAAGTTTACAACTTTCTACCCCTTGAATTATATGCTATCAATTGTCCTGCACAAATAATAATATTTAATATATAACTTTTAGATAATCAGTAGGACTTACCTTGAAAAAAGTCATGGTTGCGCCATCCTCTACTGCTCCATACTCTATCTTGGTTTGTTTAGCTAAATCATCAGCAGAGTCAATAGGAGATTCCATGCGTTCCACTGTCAGAAAGGCGGCTAAATTAGCAGTATACGAAGAAATGATGATAAGTGTGAAAAACCACCAAATGCCTCCCACTATCCTGGTGGAGAGCGCTTTGGGCATGAGCTCAGAACCTAACAGAGATTGGGGGAAAGGTGAAACGAATACAGAGAATTTGATCAGCAATCAGATACTTTTGGTCACAGTGGCAGAATGGAATCACCGTGTAATAAATGCTTATGTCAAAGATTTACATATTGCTTTAGTAAGCAAGCAACAACCATTGGGAGAACAAAGGCTAATTTCAGATAATAGAAAATTCTCTAGGTGGTTCAGGTTTAAGTAGAGTGACAGGAGACTCTAGCTTTACCTGAGAATGTATAGTTAAAATATTAATGAGTTAAATTAGAAGAAAGAGGGAAAAAAAGCTTTCCAGTTTATAAGCCACATGTGTAGATTTTCATATTCTTTTTATTTTTGTGGGTTTCAGAGGAAATGGCTTAACATATGTTCACATTCATTTCTTTACAAGCTTTCTGTAGTTTCATTTTTCATGAGCAAGTAGCACAAATATTTTGTCTACTTCATCACTTTAAAAAGTAATAATGTATAATGATAAAATAATTTCAATTACCCACATTCCTTAGAGATGGTATGGGGCTTTAGTCCAGTGTTTATTTTAATTCACTACCTCATATTATAATGTATAACCAAATATCTCCCATCACTATGGTTAGCTTCAATGAAGTAAATTAGGGTAAGAATAAGTACTTAAGTACTCACAATTTATTTTTATACATATATATCACATTTCATATATATATATATCAAAATATATATATAAATATATATAAAAAATATGGCTGGAGTTGCCTGCCCATGGTATTAATAAGAGAATAGGTTCTAGGAATTATATTTTACCTTTGATTATTATTAATTTTAATTCATTTAGGCTATAAAATAAAATCCTAACAACTTTTAAAATTTGGTCTGCCATGAATTAAATTTTATTATAATTTTACCATATTATTTACATTTTTAATGTTGAAATATATCAGAATGTGGGCTTTTTTATTATAATGTAATTAAATTTGTGGATGCATGTATAAAATATATTACCATTCACTTGTAATCATTTCGAATCTATAATCAAAAAGTACATAATTTTTAATAGGGTTTGAGTAAAATGGAATGAAGCAAAGATGGACTCCTTTTTGCTGATTTATTTTACAGTCAGATCTTCAATATGATCATTGATCCAGTAAGGTAACACATCTTTAGATGAAAAGAAAAAATAAAATTATTCAGGTTAACATTGAAAAATAAGTGGTGTTGATTGTACTATATTAAAACAGCCCATCTTGCACTGCAGTTCATCTTACCCTTGCAATTTAAAACAAACAAACAAAATTTTAAAAGCAGACAGACTTGGACATGACAGCCAACTCCAGCTCCAGACTCTGCCTACCATTCTGTAAGGAAAAAAAGACAGAAAAGTACCTTTCTGATGTAGTTGCTCCTAGGCCCTGTCAGACACACACTTGGACACTGAAACACTAAAACATTCTCAAGATGATCAGCAGTGGTTTGGGCTGCTTATTTTACTTTTTTTATTTTTATTTTTTAAACAAGAACACCAATAAGGTCAAACAAGACTGAGAAAGAAAAGAATAGTGGAGACATTTGACAAAAATGGCCCAATTACCACAAGTTTGTATCTTACCCAAGGACCGAAAGCGAATACCTCCTAGGTTTGTGAATCAGAGCCTGGTTAGGGGCTGACTGTCATGTACTCAAGGTAACGTCATGTCCAGCACTATATCCCACTAATTCCTGGGGAGCTGGGCATCAGCCAGAATAGTATGGGTTCCTCTTTCATGTATCCACCAGCAGTGAAGTAGTTATGTGGCAAAGCAAATGTATATTTGAATTTTTCATTGCTTGGATTACTTATTATCTTCAGAGATATCACAGTCTTATTTATGATTTTTATTACAGATATCAAGATTACCTTATGAGCATAAAAATCCTAAAAGATCTCCAGCTGTTTTAGAAAATACGTTTTAAAAAACAATATATTTTTATAAATGGAGTCAAAATTTAAAAAACAATAGTTATTATCAGACCTTTAGTACGAGGATAACTCACTCTGGACTATTAAAGTTAGTTATTAACAGGTGACTAGCAATTTTCCTAGGTAAATTGAATACTCAATGCTACTTGTAAGAGAAGCTTATTCCATAGATAGGCCTTCATTCACTACTGTTTTAAAAGAACTCCAATATTATCTTCCAAGTGTAGAGTATGCCTAAGGAAAAAATCCTTACCTTGGACCCAAAATGTAGGAAAGGGAAAATACAACTACTGACTGAATTTTAAAGTTATTTAGGAAGAGATGCTAGAAAGAGATTAGTTAGTTCATCAATTATATATATATATATATGCATATGTATATATACATATTATATACATATATATTCATAATTTTACAAGGAAATAATTATTTCAACTTAGGTTTTGCTTACAACATTTATTAAATATTATTTATCAATAAATTATTTTTTTCTTTCTGACATTATTCTCACTTTAGAAGTAGTTTATAAAAGAAACAGTAATGAATTAATGGATTTAGTGTATAATTAAGCATACAATGACATAGTGTCATTTTTATAAATGTTTTATAATTTTACAACAAAATTTCACTCTAGATATGTAGTGCAATCATTGAATGACTTTCTCCAAAGTGGATAATAAATACACTACCCAAATATAAGATATAACTTTGTAATAGGTGGAATGACTCTTAGGAAGGAATATATCTTTTTTCTTACTCCATGCATTGTCCAAAATTCAAATTTTGGACATTTTGCTATACTTACTAAATTTACAACTTAAAGATACTACATTTTAAATGTATGCAACAATCTTAGACTATGGTTAGTAAAATAGCTTATTTTGAATAATTATATGATATATTAATTTCTTAAAATTTATTTAGATTAAAGGATAAATAAAAGAAAGCACTGTATCAAAAATTAAAATTCTACCTGGAAAAGCCAGCACTAATATAATAAATTCATAGTTAAGTATGAACCACTAAGACATCTTATTACATGTATTCTATCATTTTCAAAAATACAACTTTTACTTTTAACATTTATATTATAAAATTTTAAATAATTATGAAAAAGTGTTTTTGCATGCACCACTGAGCATGCAATACTTTATATTCTTTATAAGTTATCAGATGCAGCTAATATTTTACTCAGAAAGTGAGCTCTAAATATTTTAATATTTTAATTTTGCAAATTTATATGCATTAGATTTAGTAATCATGCAATATATGCATCTAATCACCAGGAATTAATATGAAAGAGGAGACGTTTTTACATCAAAATGAGACAAGAAACAGGAGTGCTGAACTGTATTCTTGTCTCAAGAAGATGTAATTTTAGTAGTACTTTAAATGCAGCTTCTGGCTAATGAATCAGGTTAGCTTGGTTATCTATGAAGTGATGTACCTACTGTGGGTTAAGAAAAAAAAATTAGATGAGTATACTGTATGTGAATTTGCAAAAGCTAATTGTTTCTCAGAATCTCTCTTGGATGGGATTTGAGAAGGCCTAAATGCATTAGGTAGATGGAAAAGCTGGATTATGGTTACATGCACAGAGGCACCCATGCAAGCGACTTATGCCAGCAAGAGCTGTCACCCCCAGCAAAGAGTGGGACATGGTGCCCAAAGGAAATAGCAGGCTGAATCGTATACCTTGCTGCATGAGAGCTCCAACTCCAAACCAGAAACTATTTAGCAAGGTAAAATTGTTTTCCACCACGTCTGAGTCAGGATTGCAAGGGTGTGGATTATACCACTCATAGGGACTAAACCTGTGGTAATTGACAGAAAAAAGAATATATTTAAATTGCAGTGAGAAGAAATTCTATCCAGCACTTTTGCTGCAAAAGAAACAAAAAGACAGGTAAGATTAAATAGAAATCAGAAATAGACATTCTTATACTAAGATTGCATATGCATGACAAAAAGTATTAGATTTTAAATATCCCTATCCTTATCTGTTGATTTCCATATTAAGATAAGAAATGGCATTTCTTTACTCTATTTTACTTGTGAGAAGAAAATCTGTGTATCTGTAAATCAAGAATTTTTTTAAGACTCAGTCTTAAAAAAAGTCTTAAGTCTTTTTCATGCACAGAATTTTTAAAATGAAAGGAACATTTTTAAGATTGTGCAAAGACAGGAGAAAACTAGAAAATCATCTTGAGTTTGTTATCATATAATAGAAACCACCAGTGACAGAGAGTAAAATAATCAATGTATATTTGCATACCTAAGAAAATAGTACTATGGGTTTATATCTTGATGTGTAACAAACTCAGCTCTGAACAACAAAATCAAAATCTGCTTTCTAACATGCTTCTGAGATCATTTTAGGTCTCAGAGCACACACCAATATGCATGATATCAAAGCACTGTTAGAAGCAGGAATGCATACTGAGGCTGTCTGTTTTCCACTTATTTGGCTTCAGATATATAATTCATTTGAATCACTTTTTTAAGATAAAGAAAATCAAATCTAATCTCAAGGTCAGTTACAGATGGTGTTAGAAATATTATGAACACCTCATATAATTCAAACTGAGGATTTTTCAAATTGTCGACTGTGCACATAAATTAATTCATGCTAATAATAATCCATATATATTTATCAATTAATAGAACTATTAAAAAACAGTCCCTATAATTAAATATACTCATTTGAATTACTAAACTAACAAATTATTTTCCCCAATATCTCAAAATTTAAAGCCACTCTTTTATAAACCAAATTAGTATATGTGCCCTTTATGAAAGCATTAAAAAATCTTACAAAGTTATTTGAATAATGTTATCTGTCACTTTAGAGAGCCCAATTTTCTTCATAATAATTTTCTGACATATTAGAATTCAGAAGATCAAACAAACCATTTTCATCTTCCTAATGCAATTTTTGAACACCCTTGCTTTAATCGCCTATCCTTGACAAACAAAGAAGTAATTTGTTTGGTTCTCTAAGTTGAACTGACACACAGAATATAAAGGCTCATTGAATAGTAATTAAACACTCTGATCTGATTCTTTGTGTCTGACTAAAATATAAGTAGCTTTGGTGGTAGATATTTATTTTTATTTAAATTCCTTTATTACTTTTATGCAAGTGAGGACAGTTTACAAACATTTTTAAAAATATTTCCAGGAATCAGAATGTTGGCCATCCGTCCTAAAACAATGATATTTTCTTTTAAGTATTATAATTTTAAATCATCTAAAAATTCATTATTCATGACAGGCAATGTAATCTAGTAGCAGATTATGGCTCTGCACCTCTCTACCCTCAAAATTACAGGCCCTCCGTTACCCTATCTCAAAAATGAAAGTAGTAGTAAGACCTAACTAGTAAGAGCTGTAAGGATCCTTTGAATTAATATGATTTCTTAAGATTGAAATTGCTTAATTACATGGAACAATGATATTTTTAGATTTTACCTACTGTTAACATACTCAAATTCTAAGTTTAATTTTTTAAAATCATACTCTTCTTGAAAGAGTATGGACTATAAACACAAAACACTTCTCTAAGAGCTAGATTTAGCTTATCCCAAGACAAATATTAGAAATGTATCTACTGAGTCAGAACTGTATAATTTGGCTGACTAAGATTACTAGTTATCTCAGAGTTCCATGAGCCCTTGGATTTTATATAGACAAGTCAAGGAATTCTGTGAAATGAGGAGAGTGAGGTGTGGTGGCCATGTTGGGGAGGTAGAAAAATATATATACAGGGTCTGATTGCCCTTCCATACATAGAAGGAAATAACAAGGAAGGAAGGAAAGAGGAAGAGAGACAAGAGAGAGGGAAAGAGAACCTCTATTTTTCCTGTTTTTTCCCTTAGATTTCAGAGATTCAGGTGACAGTCTCCGAGGATGCAAACCTAGCCAACAAAAATGTCTAACTTGAGTTTCTAATTTGCTTCTGCTGGTAACATTCGGGAAACTTTTCTTTGTTTTGATTTAATTCACTAACACTCTTCTAATGGTAGTAATGTAAGTCACTTCTTTTCTTCTCAAATTCCCACTTTCAAGAAATACCTATAGCTCACACTTGCTCCCTAGCCGTGCACTCCTCTCTCCATGGTGTACTTCCCTTCTTTCACTTTTGTTAGCATGGCTTTCATTCCAATATCATCCTTCATTTCTTTCTAAGATAAATCACTTTGTCCTGCTAAGATTAACTGTTCCACTTAATTCTATCTTCTTTATTTCCAACAAATATTTTTTCGGTATCTGTCTTCACTTTCTAATTCATTCAGATTCACTTTTAAAACTTCTATTGGGCAAGGCCCTAAGTAACTCAGTGAGGTCCTGTCTCAAAAAATAAAAGTTGGAGATGTGGCTTTGTGCTTAAGTGCTCCTGTGTTTAATCCCAGTTACTAAAAAAGAAGAAGAAGGAGAAGGAGAAGAAGAAGAAAAAAGAAAAAGAAATCTATTGGCCTCCAAATTAATATTTTTCTTCTCATAAAAATTATTTAAATTGCTTCAAATATTTATATTTAACCCTAGTCACTTTCTTGACCTGAAGTGCATTTTTAATAATCTGACTTCTCAAAACTGACATGTTCAATATTAATTCATAATCTCTTTCCTCATCCTTCCCTTTTTATTGCCTTCTGCACCTGATAACAACATCACAATCTAGCATCTGTGTATGAATAATTGCAGTAATCTTGCCACTAGCTCTTAGTATGCTTATGCTGAACACCCAATGAATTATCTTCAGTTTTTCACATTCCTTTACCTCACAAGCCTAAACTTCAAACAGTTGCCAAATTATATCAGTGTATCTCCAGAATGTCTCTCTCTTTCCCACATCTATCCTATTGACATTACACTAGTTCAGGCTGTCATATCATGTAGCAATATCCTAACTAGACTTTCCTCTGTTTATTGCAAGTTTTTATTTTCTAAATTCTGCTTCCCAGTTAATTTTAGTGTAGAATAATTCCTATAATATCATAAATCTATTAAAAACAAGTCTTCAGTCATCTCCACCATAAATATAAAAAACATCTAGACTTTAAGCATGGAAATCAGGATTCCTTCACATTTCATTCCAAAATATTAGGACCATACATCCAATATTATGATTATCTACTTGTTTTTGCAAATCTTGATCTCCTCTCAATTCAGCTATGTTAGCCACTTTTCCATAAAAGGCTATATTTATTCTTATAAATTCCTTTTCTCATATGTTGTTTAGTTTGTGATTCCCTACTTTCTACTCCACATTCAGATTGTACATCCTTCTTCCAGTTCCACCCAGTAGCATCATATAGGCATAGCTTTCCTGCTTCTCTTTCTTAGAGGATATCTGTTATAGAAACTGATGCCTCTCTCTCCTTATTCACTTTCTTCCCTGAGTTTTACTAACACTGTTGCCTACCTAAACCTATTGTTCCCATCTTCTTTTGTTAAGCAACTCAATTTGAGTTTTGGAATATGGATAGAACCTATGTGGGCAACTTTCTGAGAATGTTTCTTCAGGTATTTGCCCTATATTCTCTTTTTCTGCTTCTTTCTTAGGACACATGAGGACTAGAGAAGTATTGGAAGCTCTGTGTTGAGGATAATGGAGCTCCCTGACCAGTCTTGAACAGTTTTCCTGTAGATTGTGAATGAGAGAGAAATAAATATCTTGTAGTGCAATATCTGTATTTTAGGTTATCTTCCTAAGTAACTGCATTTTAGGTTATCTTCCTAAGTAACCCTTTTCTTTGTAGACAAAGTATTTGAATACCATTGGTATCTTTCTCTTCCCTGCATCATCTGGAGCACTAAGAACTTCAAGTAGTAATTATCAAAATCTGATTTCCCTCACTATAAATTAGTGAGCATGCATTTTCCCCCTTTTCTATTAGATTCTAAACTAATACATGCAGATACTGTTTCTAATTTATCTTTATGTCTCTTCCAATCTCCAGCACAAGTTTTTAAAACTAATGGACATTTAAAATCTTGTTTTTAATGCAGGTTCCCTCAAGTCTGTTTTTAAATCAATTTTGAATTTCTAATAACACTATTATCAAACAATATCTTCTCTTTTAACTTTTGTAGTGTGCACTCTTGCTCCTCTACTTTCTTCCCCATTTAGAGGGCATTTCTTATGTCTTGGTCTCAGCTCTCAGATTGTACCTGCCTCTTTAATCATGTAAAATACTCATGGCTTTAACCTTTATGGTGATGATTACAAAATTCTCAACTTACACACATAAATTCTCCCTCAGTTTTTTTCCATTCAACTCTGTAAATTCCTTCTTAGACAGCTCACCATTACCTCATACTTAGCATGTTTTAACTGAGCCCAATAACTTCTACCGTATGAGTTCTTCTCCTTAATTTTACCACATTTAAATTGATATCTCACTTCTCTGAGTTCTTGAGACACTTATATTTTCTTTCGTCTCCTTCCCTAAATTCAAACTGTGTTTAGGATATATAAACTTTTATTAAAATAATGCCTCTTTGATTCCACCAACTTTTACTATACTTTCATCTCAGTTCTGAATCATGGGCTTCCAAAAAGGCAGTTCCTCTTGGTTTTCTTTTCTCCATTTTGTCTTTTAAAACTACATTCACACTAAGGTACACATCATTCAACTCCTCTTCTCTAGAATCAACCAATTTGTCTGAGTTAGGTTTGATATTCTTTGCTTCTGAATTTCAAGCTTCTATGCAGTATTATCAACTTTAGTCAAAATATTACACATATTGGCTAAATGCCTCATTATGTTATCATCTATACTGTTTGCACTAAGGGAAAAGTTCTCTTCCCTCCTGTTGATTGAGCCAACTAGTTTCTATCCTATTCCTTTTAGAATTCATTATATTTACTCTGAACCCAAAGTTTACTTGTTTCAAATCTTTATTATCTATTGCCTTGTGTTCTACTATTGGAGTTTTTGTGATGAATTTTGTATTTTCCATGAGATCCTTGAAAGATAGGCTTTTATCATTATCCTTACCATTATCATTATCATTATAATTTGTATTACTTTAGTGCTGAAGAGGGGCACAGTAGCATGAGCGCAGGGTTTGAGGTTAAAGGACTTAACTTCTAATCAGATACTTTCTTTGCACTTGGTGATAGATGATTAAATCTTTCTGAGCTGAATATTCACCTCTAAAAAAGAGGGGAAAAGCTGAGTATGAGAGATAATATATGCATAGCATTTAGCATGTTATACATTGCCACATAAATGTTAGCTAAAAGTATATAATCTTTGTGCAAAAATTTCTTACTTACATCAAAGAAAAAATTTAGAGAATATATGAAATAAATCTACTGCTCATTGAGGGAATATTTTTTACCATATCCTACAAAATGCTAATTTAACATTAATTTGAACACTTTGTCATTTAGAAGCAAACTACATTTTGGTTAGTGGAGAGCACAAAAATAATTGTATAACATTATGTATTACTTTGAGCATTGGTTCTATAATTCCACATATTTAAATAAATGTTTTTCCTTATTCCTTTAGCTGGAATGACCTTCCCACAATGTGTCCTATTTATATTTCAGAATTTAAATTCATCATGAGTTGCTTATTTCACTATAATTATTACTACACAATAATCCTCAACTTTCACCTGAACTATGACAAATTCAGAACAAATCTTGTTTGAAAATTTACCTGTAGTTGCTAGATTCTGATTTTTATTGGTCTTATTCTGCCTACTTAGTTGACACAGTAATGTCCGACCTCATCTTACACACGAAGCTAAACAACGTAAAAGAGGTAAAATAAAGTTTCCCTATTGAATTTGTCTTCAAGAAAATAAACACAAAGGCAAATATGAACAAACATTCAAGTACAAGAAATAAAAAGCTTATTAGCATTATATACCACTTGTAGATGGTGGCTTTGTTTTTCCTCTCATAGTCAGATAATTAAACTGATGATCCCTTACTACTTTTCAGTTTAAGTTCCAAGTAACTAAAAAATCAAAAGTTGGATATTTCAATTTTCAATTGTTATTTCTTTGATTTGTGAAAACAAGAGTATTTTAAATGATAACTATTTGCCAAGGATTCATGCATTTTATTGAATAAAATAAAGAAAAGGATTCTTAAAAGAAAAGAAAATTATCATTCTTAGTAAGTTACATCATTTATTTTTTCTTTAGTAAATCAGGTGACAAGGTGATGCCAACCTGATTATTTCTGAGAGAAATGAGAAGCAGGTAATTGCTATATAGAACACCTATATACATTTAAACTCTTCATAGAAATACTATATGCTATGTTTTCAGCCCCAATTCTGGATTTTTTTTTTACATGACACTACACTTCAGCCTTTTGCAATTACTAAAATGAGCCATGTGTTATTTAAATACAGATGATCAGGCCAGTTTGGTGCTAATGTGCTTGAGGAGCATGGAACCTCTGATGCTTTACTTCAGAAGCAGAATAAAGCAGTGGATTGCACAGCTATCTCCATAATTAACTCAAATAGCCAAATATGAAATGATGTTTCTAGAAATTTAAGCTAGATAAAATGATAGTCATCAGGGTAACTTTTACTCTTGAGTGTGTGGGGGGGTGAGAATTCTTGATAGATTAACTCAGGATTACCACAAAGAGGGACAGATATAAGAGCTGTCTTACTTGGCAGGAAGATAGATTAAAATTTAGAAAATAAGGGAAATTGACTCTCTACAAACTTAAAAATAATAGATGACGTGACAACCTCTACAATAAGATCTGAGCATCCAGTAGAAATTATGCCATTTTGATGGCAATTCTAATGGAAGCAGACATAAAATAAGAGCTTCTCATACCTTTGAAAAGCAACCATACTTTCTACTAAAAAAAACCAAAGAGTTAAAACAAAGCATAAAAGGACCAGTTAAGGCACACTACATAAATCAACTTCAAAAAACTATTGAAAGTGAAACACATAATTATCACCTTATTTGTGTCATAACTGCTATTATAAAACAACCAGCTATGTTATCTTGTTTTTAACTGTAACAAAAGACCTAAGAACATCGTTATTAGTAGTATAAAAATTAGTTTCAGATAGATCAAGAATCTGCCCAAGGGAAAGGGAAAGGCTGGAGCCAGGTCTATAGTGGAGATCTTCTGTGAGAAAATCTCTATTCTGTTTATTATTATTCATCCCAGTTAGCATTTCAATCTTTATCAAAAAGAAAAGGAAATTTCTATGATTTAATTTATGTCCCTGTGACAGAAGGATACTGTTTCTAGTAATCCAACCCTTCAATAAATGAGGAATTGACCAATTTTCATTCAATAGAATATGCCTTATTTTATCCTTTTTAAAAAAAATACGTCTATGGTCTATACTTTTTAGAGTCAAATTATTCATCTTGAGATGGTTCAAAAAACTAAGATTTGATCATCATGCCAATGACATCATCAGAATACAAAAAATTCAGAAATTTTCAGCCAAAGCTTATGTCTTTGTTAATAAATACATTAACTGCATCTGATTTTTATTAAAAATACTGTAAAATTTATGCTAATTTTATTTACCACTATACCAAGCCTAATAATAAAATAGTTCAAAAGTTAAAACTATATAATATATTCATAGATATGAAATCCTTAAGAAATATTCAAAATTATTTGAAGTCTAAATTCTTTTTACAGTATTATCTTTACTCTATACTTTACCACTGCCACCTGAATCCTAACTATTTTATACATGGAATAAAAGATTTCTTCTTTTATACTGTCAAGAAAACTTATCTCTTTGAATCCAGAAAGAATTGCTACAAGACATTTTTGTGAGCCATCACAGCAACTTTGAGAAAATAAATCAAGGTAAAGAAATTTAGCTCAACCTATTGGAAGAGAAAAACAAAACAAAAACAACAACAAAAAGATACTTTGAAGGTAGACTGCTTATTTTTCAAAAGCATTCATTTAAAATTAACTTGGATTCCAGAAAAGAAGATATCAAGAAGTAACCTTAAAAAATTTGCATGCCTACTGTAAATAATTGTCAAAGGTAAGGTCACATAAGTAGAAAATGCACCATCTCAAACATTGCACTTAGGTCATCTTACTAATACCAACACGAAACCCAGAGTTCACCACAAGAACCTCCTGTGAAAACATCCTGGCCTTCCTTGAGTTTAGTCAGTGCAGATATCTTTTATAGTGTTATAAGAAATCTAAGATATAGGGTAATTTCTTCAAATACTGCTTTACTCCATATGAAATAAAACAACTATACCTTTTCAATGGCTTGCTAAACCAACATACCACACTGATTTTGAGAAATTGCATTGTGAGAATTATCTATATATATTTTAGAAGTATAGCTTCATTTTTAGATTTTATTGTTTATTTGCTAGTTATTGTTTTATTTTTTTAACTTTCTTAATTAATTCTAAATGCTCTTACTAGCCAGAAACCTTGTATTGTGATTCATTGCAAATATATGGAGTTTATATAATTTAATAATCTCTCTTCAGAACTAAGGAGAACAGGTATTCTATATCAGCCATTATATATCCTGTTTTGCTAGTTATCAGTGACAACATATATTTCAATTTTTTTATTGCTCCACAAATTAAGTTTGTACATCTTAAAAAGTAACTGTGTATGGGAGTTTTAAAATGAATCACATAAGCCCTATGGGATTTTTTTAATAGTGCATATTTTATGTACTTTAAGAACTAGTTTCTAAGGAAAAGTCTCTCCTAGGTATAGTTAATTTTAATTACTTCCAAATCATTAATGAGCAGGATATTAGTTAAGGCTATAGTGTGTTTTCTATGTTGAGATGTAAAAGGCTTCATAATGTAAAATGATATGGTGAAGTTTTGAAGTTGAATGAAGTTAAATTATGGTTAAGGAAGAAATGAAAGGAAAAAAACAATTGGAAAACATTATTACATAAACTATGCATAATACAAAAGTTCACAATTACGAAGATAATTTTCTGTCAAGTAAACACAATTGAACATAAACATTCACTCCAAGGCTTAAGAGTTATCTGTCATTCATTGACTTATGATCTCATTTGTAAAGAGTAAATAAAAACTATAGCAGCTTACTAGCTAGTTAACACTATGCTAAAAGATGTCCAAATAGTGTGAACATTTTTACAATCCATTTTCATTTCAAAACAAATACATTGTTAGGTAACGTGACTTCACACTCTTAACCAAAATAACTCTAACACTGTGAGGACTGTAATGTCAATAGATTCTTCAAACAGTCATTATTATCCATATCACTGTAAAGTTAGCTCTTTTGCTATTTGTGTGTGTGTGTGTGGTGTGTGTTTTGTTTTGTTTTTGTTTTTTTGGTATAATTGCTTGCTGATCTGGAATTAACTGCAACCTCTAGCAGAATCTCACTTATAAATCACCATTGCTCCAGCATGGCCAATATCAAATGTTCATCCTTCCCGTTACAAACTAATATCCTGTCTATTCTCAACCAGTTTGACAGGTAATCTAGGCGTGTTCCAGCTATTCAGATGAAAATTCTTGAAGTCAGTTTTCTTTCTCCTTCAATGCCTTTTATTCACCATTATCACCACATTTCTTTTTGTTCTCTGCAAATCAATGTTTGATTTGCCCTTAATTTGCCATTTCACTGTCCTCATATTATTATAATTTCATCTTGAGTATTTTATTTATTTATTTATTTTTCCTTCCTGTAACAGAGATATAGTAGTTTATTATTAATAGTACATTTGAGTATTGAGTTATTTGTAAATCAAAATATCTCCCTGCCTTTTTTATTTTCTTATTTAATATTTTTTGTCCATTCTGCATATAACTTTTAGGCAAATCTTCACAATCTTTAATACTCTTTATTATTTAACCAAAAATCTGCAAGAAATCAATATTGCTGTCCAATCATTTCCAACTTCTTCTGCCTAACTTTCAAGGCTTTAGAAAACTGTCATATACTCATGGTTCCCATATGTCCTATCAAATATCTTAGTTTACGCAAACCAAAAAATAGCTCATATGTAGAATTCATTTTAACATCTTAAATGGAATTCACATTAACACTCCATGGTTCAGTTGATATTTCTTTTACCAACCAAACTGTATGCCCATTTTTGTCCATTAATTAATATTCTACTTATATTTTAAAGTATAATTTACCTATTGGATGATAAGCCCTTTAATGGGAGATGATATGCCATACTTATTTTAACCTTCTTCATTTGAAATGCTCTTTCCATTGTCCTCTTTTTAATACCATTTTCTTCATCTCTTAAAGTCTAATTTACTTTTTGTGATAATAGATTCTTTAAAGGAAGAAGGTATGTCATTTTAATTTTATATCTCTTAAAAGGCAATAAAACAATACTGAATATAGATAAGTATTCAGTGAATAATGTCATTTTATTTAGTCTATGTGTACATAAAATAAACTTCTTTAGTACTTTCTTCTGTGTTAACTAGAATAAGTGATACTACTAGATGTCAAAGATTCAGAGGAGAGCTGTTTTTTTGTGAATAATTATTACAGCAATGCTTTTCAACAAATAGTACACAGGAGTTTCTTAGATATGATAAGGAAATACTCTGGAGTTTATAAAACAATTACAAGGATTTATCTTTATCTGTTTTTAATTTTCCACGTTATCAAGCAGGTGCAGTGTGTTAATATCAACACTTCATCAATAATTGACGCTTTGGACAAATAGTATTTGTCTTAATTCCCTTTTTACTCTGCCTACCTCTTTTGTGATCTACTTCCTGTGTAGGATTATTTCATAAACTACTGATACAATAAATCCTACTACTTTAAATCCATAGGTAATAAAATATATGCAGAATAAAACAATATCTATATTTTATCCAGATAAATCTTTCTCTGAATAATAAACAAAATACCGTAATGACTATCAACCTATAAATTTAGAGAAGTTAAAAAATTAACTTTCTATGACTCTAATCATAAACTTAAGTTTTCTCAGTAGATGATTGGTTAGATCTAAGCTATGGCTGGTCTGTAAACTCTACCTCATAGGATGCATTTCCTTTAAAAGTAGAGAATAATATTAAGAACCTCAAGCAACTGTTAGATGGCCAGCCTCAGTGGAAACAGCCCACAAAAAAGTCGGCATGAGTTATTTTTTAATAGTATAAGAAAAAAAAAAAAACATGAAACTAGATGAGATGGCTCAGAAATTCCAGAAAAACAACAAATCTCTTCATGAAACTGAGGAGTAAGAACAATAATACCACTCCTATTAGCAGAATCTTGGCCATGAATGAAAGGTCTGCTTTTAAATGTGCACAGAGAGAAGCGAGGCTTAGCCCATTATTCAGCCCTTTGAAGCACAGCTTTCCCACCGTGGTAATCACTGTCGATAACATAATCCTTGAGCATGAATTAAAGAGGTGCACATAAATACTGAGAGCTGACAGAGACGTAGGGTTGAGACTGGGAATCCTTTCCACGCTTAGTCATGCTAAGTACTGAGAGAACTGAAATGGTTGTTTAGAGAGAACTTTTTTTTCCCCTAGCTGTCCTGAAAATGATTTTAAAAAAGAAGAAAAAAGTCCTACTCTTTCTCTGATTACCTAACACAAGGTTATATTTTCTGCTTTTTTGCCTGCCATTGATGAAATGCTTTAATGCCTCTGTGCAAGTTAGTTGCCCAGTGAAAAATACAATTGATACTTTGATGTAACAGATTGTTCAGTCTCGTCTATAGTGCTGTCTGCATTTTTCTCTTTCTTTCACTAATTGTGTAGTGAAACAAGTCACTTCATCTCACTTTCCTTCCCTGCAAAACGATTGTTTAGGGCTAAAAGTTCTTAAGTTTTCTTTTCTCTGTTAAGGTGATTTCTACAATGAGAACAAAAAATGTTTGGTGAAGAGCTTGGATGAAAACATTGTTCAAATCATTTATAAAGTCAGATTTTGGAGAATAAGATCTTCCATTTGAGGCAGAATCAAGGTGAAGTAGAAGGGTAATATTAAAAGATGAAAATATTTAAACACTCAAGTGTTTAAGCAAATAAATCGAATTATTATAATGATTAGCTTTAAATCTAAAGGACATCTAGGTGTCCTTTAAATCAATCTTTAAATCAACAGCACCTAAAATAAAATATTCTGAAACAGTAGCAAATATACTACTACTACTCAGATAATCATTATACTACAGGAATAGATATTTATTTACTGAATTCCTACAAAATTTAAAAATATTTTGTGTATTTTTATAGATGTTTTCTTCATTCAATACAACTGGTGCTTCTCTACACTGCATTCAGGTAATCACCAAAATATTTACAAGATGTCTATGTAAAATTTTATATACATATTACCCCTCAGAGAATCAGAAATCATTGTTTACATCATCTCAGCAACTTTAAAAGTATACTATAGTTTACTTATGAAAAATTTAAGAAACATTCAAAAACTAATTTGTCACTTTGAATTCAATTTTATCACCTTCAAATATTTTGTTTACCCAATATGGGAAAATTGATGAAAGGCCTTTTCTTTGTTATTTCTGAACTGTAATTGCTTCTAAATTAAAAAGTATTTTATATGTATTTATTAATATATATAGACTGATACATACACGAAAAATACAGACGTCTGTATATATTAAATGCTATATGTATAGCCATTGTTGAACAAATATATGAGAAAGAATTAATGAGATGTTTTACATTACTATTTGCATTATATTCTATCATTATTTGCTTTCTTCTTTCTCATTCTTAGTTTCTGTTTCTGCAGAGTGAGGAGACTACCTTTGGTCAATATTAAGGCTTCCTTTTAAAATTGATATTCCAAGATTTAATTATTCTTTCAAATTATATTCTTACTTATTGTCTATCTACACACAAAGTAAGATATGGCAAGGATAATTATAAGTTCTTGTGAAAACTTTATAAAAATAATGCAACTGTAGTTCATTGCTTTCAATATACCTATTTTACTTATGATTCCAAAAAAGTGATTTTGAAAGTTTGCCCTTGGCAAGTGCTTTTAAAACTTTTGTATGTTTGTGATACTAGGGACTGAATTCAGGAATGCTTAACCCCTGAGACACATCCCAAGACCTTTTTATTTTGAGAAAGGGACTCACTAAGTTGCTGAGGTTGGCCTCATGCTTGCAATTCTCCTGTTTCAGCCTCCCAACTCACTAGAATTACAAGCATTGTGCTAAGGTAGCCAGCCAAGCTGTGAAAACTTTTATCTCTTTATGAGTCATTATTTAGTGTGAGTTTATCATTTATTTCTTACTATTGATTATGAGATGGCTGGAAAATTATTCAGGTTATAAAAATTTTTATAGTGCTAAAAGTGAGTAATTTCCCTTTGGCAATTCTTTACATATGACAAAAAAAAATGTTTAAAATGGGGTAAAATGATCTGTCTCCTCAAATGGTTATAATTTCCTTATGGTGGAAACATTCAAAATCTTGATTTCTAGCTGAGAAGTGTATTTAAATCGAATAAATAAGTATAAAGATGCATTGATGAAACATAATAGCCAAATAGGTCTAAATGTTTGACACATCTATGTAAATAGGCAAATGATTCAGTGGTGGGGTGCATGTGAGTATCCCACGTTGGTGGGGAGCTTAGAAAGTGTGCTACTGTAGCCCCACATCCCGATCATAGTCATCCGTTATTCCTGCTACTCTCCTTCCTATCTTTCTTGTATGTGCAAACAATCCAAATTAGCTCAAATTTTTGAAAAAATAATTTATCACCTCATTTGCAGTTCATCTCTTCCTTGTTTACTATATATGTGTTAAAACTGCCATAATATTTGCATGGTAGTGATAAGAAAGCAATAACAAGTGCAGTGATTGACTGCTTCTCTTTAAGAGATGCATAGTCTTATATGTGAAGTCAATCAACTGAAAGGTACAATTAACTCTGAATGCATACAAAGAAATTATTAATCGCAGTGCATGGGTGAAGGGGTATGGCATGTGGTGGTTTCTATGACTCTATTTATGGTCATCCGGTTCACTTTTTGGAATGTCTAGAGCATTATTTAGCCCTCTGCTCCATCTTACTTGTTTTAATTTCAAGCAGACAACAAGATCTATTATTTAAATACAGGCTTTGCTATAATTTGCACAAAATTGTAAAATTAAGATAAACATCTGAAAACTATATGGTTAAATGTATATGTTCAGATTCTAAAATCTATGTGATAAAATGTACATGTTCAGATATCCAATGTAATTAGGGTTCTGTGCTTTACTCATAAATGCATGCCACCTATTTGAAAAAGAAACAACTCACAAAATTACAAACTACTTAAATTTGGTTTGAGTTGATGACGTCCATATGTATCTAATTTCTATATCCCATCATATTAAGAATGAGTAAAATATATTTTGCTTGTTGTTCCCACTTACGGCCAAAGCAAACATTAGATTAGTTTGGATTTTGCACCTAGTTAAATTATTTTCTGCTCTAATGTATGAATTGCTAATATGTTTAGAGGTTTTACTTCACTGCAAAATAGACTGGTGTTGATTCAAATAAAATTCATTTTTACAAATATGAGTGATTTTTTTCATATACCAAAACAAAGCTAACTGCAAACTTAGTACTTGAAATAACATTGACTCAGCCACTATAGTTATATGGAAGCTCAAAGATTAGCTGAATCCTTGTATAAATGGGGATAGTAACACATTTGAATCAAAATGGCGATTTAGAAAACTTATTAATGTTTTGACCTTTTATACAACTTGATTATCAAGAATTAATATAATATTTTACATATTTCCTCATCACCATTAAAAGAATTGTTGAACTATTCTATTAATGTTGAAACAAGCTCTAAAATAGAATAATATTCTGCTGTTTGGATGCAGGTAATGTTAAATTTGACATGTACTTAGAAGGTAGGTCTAAGTTGTAGGTCTATAGTTGTAAAGATACATTAATTTAGATCATCGAATTTTCAGTTTAGCCAATTAATGAAAATAAGAGTCATAACAAATAAGTTTATTGAGAAATTGTAAAGAATTTCTAAAACTACCTAATATTTAGAGTAACATAAAATGTAGAAAAGTGATGCAAAGAGTTGCTGTTTTATTAGACATGATCAAAATAATAGATAGATGATAGCAGTAGATAGTAGATTAGTAACCATTGGCTGAATTTAAAGTGGAGACATAAATTGTCTATTCATCTCTGTAACCTGGAAAATTATTTTCATTTATATTCCTTCTACATTAGATATAAAGTTTTAGAGTAAAGTTAATAACTTCCACAGAAAATTATAACATTTGGTAAACTATAATATTTTTTAATAACAAAAATTTTCTAATAAAGAGGACCTTTAAAAAACTTTAAATTATATTTGTCAATGGTCATAAAATTACCATTTATTTATATTTAAACTTGTCTGTAATAATTTTTTAGTGAAAAGAATTATTCTCAATGACTTGGCATATTTAGCCATATTCACTCATTAGGTTACAATAGCACATTTCATTTTTCTTTTAATGTGGAAAAAAGTTGCCACTGGTAATATTCAATAAATGTTGCTCTTATTCTGTAAAAAATATCAAAAATAATTTAAATGACTTTTCTTAATGCTAAAGTTCTATACTTGTGTATAAGTTTTTTGAATGCATGCCATAAAACAATTATTAAACAATGAATTTATATACAATATCATGTATATCAATTTATATGTTCTCAAAACTGTAAACATATCCATTTATATCATATTTTTATTTCTATCAGTGCTTTTATATGTTAGGTTTATATATTAATATGAATTTTTTATTCTTAATATTTCTTAGCAATTAAAAATGGATTTGACACCTGGTTATTGAAAAAATATATATATATATACATATATATGGTGTTCTTTTATGTGCATGCTTATTATATATATGTATATATATTTATGTACACATAGATAAGTCTGTTTGTTTTTATGTATATACACACATATAAACACAATTTTTCAAAAGGGCAATGAACATTTATGTATTTCTAAAAGATGCATTTTTATTCTGCATTTTTAAATTCATTTTTAGAGAGCTTTACATATCCTAGCCAATAAAACAAGAAATATGTTCATGAAAGAAGGCCAAGAAGCCCATCTGTGTCTCTTCATTTCTCTGAGCTATCAGTTCTTTAATTTCTCAAAATATTTTTTCATCTCAAGATTGACTATCTGCTTCGCTAAACAAATAGACTGCTCCAACTTCAAGCAGCTGATACTCTTTCTAGTTCCCAAATGATCATTATAAAAAAGATTATTCTTTCTTCAACGTCCAAAATTTTCCACTTAACTTGAAACCCCTCTTAGTATCTACTAAAGGGATTTAAATTTTTCATTTCTGTACCTCTTTGTAGAGATTTCCAAGACATCAAAATAATAAAGTTTCTAAAAAATTGTCTCATAAGTTGAGATATTTCAATAGAATTTGTCAAAATATAAAATCAAAAACTCTTCTACATTGATATCACAGCCAAGAATTTAATCAAAGTTGTATTGATGATGCTTTATCCCATATATAAGAACTTATCTAGACTTGATAAAAGTTTTCAATGATCTTTTTTAACTTTGAGATTTTGTTTCATTAATAATTTTAAACATTATAATTGTTTATGAGAAAACACTCATTGCTATGCTGTATTTGAGAGATATATCCAGTCCTGCCAAACCTTTGATTATGTGACTTCCAGGAAGTCTTTCAACCACTTGGTACCTCAATTTTCTTATGTATAAAATAAGTGAGTTGTGTAAAATTAGCTTGTTATTTCAAAAGAAATTTATAATGCTCTCAAAATGTTTGTTTTATTTCATTTGCTTTAGTTTGTGTGTATCTGCTACTTCGTATAAAGAGTTTCCATTTCTACTTATCACTTAGATCTGCCTATTCATAGAAATATCATTCCTTGAATGTATATACTCATGGTTTTAGACATTATGCACTATGAATGTAATGTATATTTTAAACAATATAAAGCAATATAACAAATTAAATTTTCAGAAGATTCCTAGTTAAATCTATACCAAAGAACATGTTTGGTCAAAAGAATAAAGGACTAAGAAAAAGTGGCCAAATCTTGCTGAAAATCAAACCCAAGAGTCAGAAAGAATAGAAAGAATGAAGAAATCCAGTAACATGTACTCCACTTACCAGATGAACAAGGAAGAAGAAAGAGAATGGGGAAAAAGGACATTTAGATGGCCTTGGTAGCAATGGAGAAAAACATTATATGAGAATCTACTTACTGGTTTAAAATTAAATGAGGGACTAAGGGAAAAACTAAAGTGTAGCCTGTTGCTGAGGGAACAGGAAATTTATGCTACTGTCATGTATTAAAGATTAAAAACATTCTCAGAACTTCTAGGGGATGCAGAAAAAATATCAAAACTCAATGATCTAATACATAAAATGCAATTAAATATTATCAATAACTGGATTTATTCAAGAAGTTATGGAACACATTGTTAGCTATGGTTTCAAGTTCTGCATGTTCAAGAGTTTAAACTGAACAGCTTGTAAAGGTGAATGTGAAGTTCTCCTAACGGGTAACACAACCTTGCCTTCATTCATGTTCTATGTGTTGTGTTTTGTGGTGTTAATACCCAGGTCACTATAGCTGAATAGAGACCTGGAACAGATTGTTTTATTTCTTTAGACTTTGCTTTATTTCTTCATTTATGGCATGAGCCTCCATCGATTATATGTTAAATATTTTTTAAAATAAAGTAGGTACCTGGAAATTCACAGAGTGTTATTTTATTTGAGATGGGATACAAACTTTTAGTTTCTTAAACACAAAATTCAGTTTTCTTAAATGTCATGAAGCATCTAAATGGCATTTCCAGACCATTGCTGTCATTTCATTAATATAATTTGCCTACTTAAGTTTTGCAAGAACTTAAGATGTTATATTATGAAGTAGCAGATTTATGTCCCAAAGTGTCATTTAAACACTGTATGTCTGATTATATTCCTTCACATTTTTATATAGTTGTTACACTTATTTGTACTTACACTTTCAAAATATCCACGATTTTCAGAATCATATATAAGCAATTTCATTGCTTTTATGTTGCAAATCACTGCATTCTTCTTGCAATATTTTCAAGATAGTAGTCATGTTATTGCTTTGCTAATAATGATTTGTGCCTTTATCCATAATTGGATAACTGTTAAACAAATGCTTGGCTTTTAAAATAATAAATGAAGAAAAATAACAATCAAATGAAAACCATCATTTTCTAGGCTACTACTTTCAAGTGTAGATTAATATTTATTAGACTAGTAATTCAAATATCAAGTAGATAAATGTTAAGTAATAGAGTCAAAAGCTACAAATAAAACTAATGATTGTTATATGTAGCATATGGTCTCTAACACATCATAAACAAGCATATCCATAGAAGAACATCCTCTGTAGACAATGCTCAGTATGGAAATGCCTGCCATTTTTTCTGACTTCTTGAGCCTAATGTGTAGATTTTATGCCTTTTTGGAATGCCTGCCCACCTTTTATGCCTTTTACAGTGTTGTCCCTTGATGGCCTAGTTTATTAGTATACTGTACTTTTTCATGTACATTTGTCCTTTTCAATATTAAATTTAAAAATCTTCCAGTCCACACATTAGATTTGCATTTCCTAGATATCTTGATCAGAGCAGGTATGCAAAAATTTAGAAGTGAATGGTTTTAAATCTCTGGAATTTAAAATTTTATTCTGAGATATTGAAAAATATAAGATCTTGCTTCATAGTAAGATTCATAGTAAGATCTTGCTTTTGATTAAAATATAATAAGGGTAAAAAAATTGTAAGAAACATTTTCAAACAAAAGTTTTTAAAAATACCCTAGTCAAAATATGAAAGAAAAAACTTGCAACTTCTCTCAACAAACTGTATATTTGAAATGCTTCATATATATTTTATTATACAATAACATTTCTGGTTGTCTTAAAATATGAGTTGAAAAACTCAAATGATTCTTTTCAATTACTGTATTTTGCACTAAAACATCACTTTTATAATTCAGAATTCACCAAACTGTCATTGTTGCATGTAATATTTTTCAACTTAATCAAATTTGAGAAATAAAAAATATATCCTTTTATATCTGAAATAGCTTAGCAACAGATCCTTGCAGGTGTTCTCAGGTAAATATATATTAAAAATTATGAGTGATAGAGAAAAAGGATAAATGTCAAGTATAATGCTGAAGAGATGGATAGAAATAATTTGATGCTAAATAGATGATATATACTAAATAGATGATTAATAATTTTCAGTTGGTAAAAAAATAAAAAACGTGGTGTATTAATATTCAGGACTCAGTTTTTATATAATTATAATTTAAATTATGATAATAGACAATATCTTGGATATATATTTTCTGATCACAAATTACATAAATAAGAGGCTATGTGTGGTTTTAGGAATCAAATACACAACTCTTGGTAAAATTTGAAGAGCAGCTTCTAAATATGAATCTTTTATTTAACAACATATTTGAATTAGGCTAAAACCTAAGCTATAACACTTTCCACTAGCTATAACTGAAACTGTAAAAAAGGAGCCAGGAGGTTGCAAACAAAAGATTAAAATGAACGAATGCCTTCCAGGATGAACCATATTAACTTTTGATAATTGCATTCAATTTAAGATGAGCCATTCTAAATTGCTACCTGTCCAAACTACATGAGATGAGCAGCAAACTAAAAGCATGCAGATATAAATTGCTGGTTGTCCTTAAACAGATCATTTTAATATCAAGTTGACATTCTAGGCTAACATGTGTGCTAAATTTACTACTTATTCTATTGCTTTTTACACTTATGTTTCTTGTATTCCAATAGAAGTAGAGCATTAATAATTTCCATTGGTGTTTTCTAATATGTTAATGAGATTCAGAACACAGTGACCTCCTTTCAGCCTTCTTTACACAGTGTGTGTCATAAACTGGGAAAATAGGACTCTTAACAGAAAAGATTACAACCTCATAAAAATATGTAGCTTCAAAATTTTGACTCAAATTAAAACCTACATAACTCATCTATCAGGAGCACTGGATCATTTATAAAGCATAAATATGTAATTCCTTTATTACAATAAATAAAAAGTAAACTATCAACTACTTTATAACAAACTTCCTTTTTAAAACATGATAATAATATTAATACAATTTGAATTTATTTAAAACTAAATCATCACTTGCCAGCAGAAAGCTTTTTGCTTGTTTTTTTATCCCCCAAATTTCTAATTATTTTATAAGTTTTAAAGCATATAGGAAAATGTTTATTCAAACAAGTGTCCTTTTGATAATTTAATAACAAAACTTGATTTTCAAGTCAAGCTTACATATAAGTAATAACTGATAGTCAAAATCCAGAGATTTTAAAATGTAATCCCATAATTAAATTTAAACTACACTCATTCTTAGAAATAAATTATAATTTAAGACATATTCTTATAATAATTTTGTATACAACTTTATTAGTTAACAATACAATCACTAAGTCATAAATTATTTTTTGTACTTCTGTTTTCTAGAGTATTTTTTAATTTAGCTGCTAACCAATGTTATTAAAATATTATTAAAATATAATAAATAAATAAATGTAATAGAGTCTAACGTTTCCATGTACATCAGTAAAATGAGCTCTTATAGCAATTCCATGAGGTACCAGGTGCAAGGATGATAATTTAGTCTTGTTACAGGTGATTTAATCCACATCATGTGTATGATGAAGATAAAATATTGAAGTGAACTTATTATGTTAAAGCAATGCTTTACACACTTGATTTGGCAGAAGATTAATTGACTGGCTATTAACAGAGAATCGATAATAAGAGATAACAGATTTTTCATGGCCAAAATGTTGAGGAAATGTTGAATTTAATCAACCAAATCAATTTTTCTATTATAAAAAATTTTAGTCTTTCATTCTGTAATAGTAAATTCCAAGAGAAGAATCTAACACCTAGTTTTCCTGACCTTATTTAATTATGGAATTTTCCCCCTAGAACATTTTAGCATAAAATAGTTCATAGAAGGTATCCTCATGTATTCTGTAATACATGTATAGTGTGTGAGCGTTAAGTGGGGTCCCACATCTTAAAACTTTTGCTTTTGCTCAAATTTTTATAGAGCTCTAGAAAAGTTGGGGAAATAGTGATATATTAGTATATCAGTATAAACAAATTAGAATTTATTTCTACATCATTGAAAATTGGTACTTTTAACTATCCCTTTAGATATTAGAATGAAAATTCATACTTCATACAGAAAACTGATTTTGTACATTCTTAAGAATACAGGACAGAACCAGAAGGAAAATATGAATACATCTAAAATGTGAAGTATTTGCACTTATTTTTCATGGTTTTTTAAAACAAATTTTATAAACTTGTTTTTAAAGAAGTATGTTTTAAAATAACAAGGAAAGAATAACCTGACTGTTTAGAGGCATTCTAACTATAGATGTCAAAAAGGAAAACAGGAAACTTCAAAAATGAATATTTAAAATTAAAAATTTGAGATCATTACATGTTGGTAAAACCTTACTTCACAATTCAATGACTCCCTGTAGTAGTCATTGCCAATTACATACACAGTAAGATCACTTTTCTGACCTTGCAAAATTGGGGTGGCAATATGTCCAAATGAAAGAAAGAGTTGTCTAAACTCTTTTGCAGCTAGTGTTATCCAGGCAAAATAATTCTAGTTTATGAGACAGAAATAGAGGAATAATTTTCTTTCTAAATACAAAGGCAATGACTTCTATGTTTTGTTTTTTCCTTTTTCCCTCTTTCCTGCCCTGGGACACAGATAGGACATCTGGTACGGCAATGGTCATCTTGCAACCATTAAGTTTGAAAATCTCCTGCAAAGAGTATTGTAGCAGGTATATAGAAGATGCCAGATTCCTTTTCTCTGTCTTCCTTCCTGGGCTGGGGATGGATCCCAGGGTCTTGTGCATGCTACCATTGACCTACATCCCATAGCCCTCAGATTCTTTGATATTACCCTTCACAACTGTTTCAGTCTTGCCCTACATAATTTAAGACAATGAGAATAATTATCCCTATTCAGGTAAGTAACTGTTTGCCAGGTTTTTTATTATCCATAAATTGCCCATTTCTACTACAACAGACTCTTATTACTTTCAAAGGAGAAAAGTCAAAGTTAATAATATTGTAATATTGTTACTAAATGATCTTAGAAAACTTTATTCATTTTAGGATTTTGATTGAAAATTTTATGGAATGGAGATTATCTTGATATAAAAATTCCATGCAAGGAGTTAAAGTTTTCTTCCATAGTGGCAAAAACTCAATAATTCAGAACCTTTTAATGTCTACAATGATTCATTCCATGATATCATCATATAGTTAGAATATTCCTGATGTATTTTCTTTTTACTGTAAGGTTTTTTTGTTTTGTTTTGTTTTTGTGGTGTTGGAGATCAAACCCACAGCCTTGCCATGCCAAGAAAATGCTGTACTACTAAATCACATTCCCAGTCTTCCATAGATATTTTCATATGCGGATAACTGAAAATTTTATGATTAATTTCTCACATACCAAATTATTTTCATGAGCAAAAAAATTGATATTTACTTTCAGTATTGAATTGCTTCAAATGTTGTAAATGTCTCAATAAAAACCTAACTTCTGACCTTTACTTTAAAGGCTTTTCATGACCTTGCCATTGTCTTGTAACTATTCTTTTCACACATGCTGCATACTGTATTTAAATTCATTGCCCCTGGACTACTGTTTATTCATATTTTCTTTCATGTAAATGTATTACATGACACATTAATGATACTCTGAAGCCTCCTCATACTGACTTGTGAAAGCCAATTTTGCACCTACTTTCCTACTTTCCTAACTCTGCATTCAGTGACACTACATTGTTAACTTGATATTGGCCACAGTGGGAACAGTTAAACAGATAACTATTAAAAAATTACCCTCATATCACTGAATAATACGCAAAATTCATGTTAAGTTTTAAGCCAATCTTACACATAATTCATTAATTAATTTTCACATTGTTTACTTGGTAGATTACATAAAGTACCAGATCTTAGTGAAGTATAAGGATTATTTCACAGGAACATTTTAATAATATGCTATTGAACATATTATTCAGTAGATCTAAATGGATTGAAAGGGCTTAATGAAATGGTAACAATGATCATTCCCATTGACTTGTGATTTATTAATGAAAACAAATTTAAATTGTGGATAAACTACTAAAATAATAAAATAATGAGCATCTTCACAACCTAGGACTTCCTGCTGACTTATTTCAAATTTATATTTGAAATAGAAAATCAACTTCAATAAGCTGATTGCTATCCTTAGAAACACTGTTAAAGTAAAATTGATTCAACAGAGCACTGCAAATTAGTTGAATTATATGTTTAGTGTATCCAAAATTGTTTTTCATTATTATGGGATTTAAAAATCTTTATTGTAATCATTTAGTGATGATTTTAGGCCTTTTTTTGGAAAGTAATACTATTAGTTCTTCTAAAATTCAGGTAACTTTACTATATCAAAGTAAAAGAAAAATGTAATTCTACTCTCGAAACTAGAATCCAATTTTTAAATTATACAATGGCATCTATATCATCCCATTACATTCATATCGATAACAGTTTTTTCTAAAACATCCATTTGCCTAATCGAATTAAATTGAGTGGCTTTAAATTGAGAATAATAAGGAAAATGGCTCACACATCAATGTTGCATAAGAAAACATAGATTTGTCCTATCAATGCCCTGTCAATTTATTTTTCCACCAAGTTAGTTGTTTGCAAGTGAAGTACCAAACATTAAAAAGGAATTATTTTAAATAAGCATGAGCATAATTTACATTTTAAAAAATTCTTTCTTACACTTACAGATCAGAAGCAAGTGGTTAGCTTGCAACGTACTTGCTAAGGATTATAAAAGCAGTAAGTCCAGAATTAAAAGGCTCAAGGCAGACTTTCTGCAGATCAGTCAGGTGGTCATGTGGTATCTAATACTGAAATATGAAACAAACTGTGCTTTTTTAAAAAAAATGGACATTCAAAGATTAAATGATATCAAGAAGAACTTGAAACTAGCATTGGAAAGGTGACATTTGATTTTTAAGCATCACTTGGACATTTTTTGAATTAATCAAAATTCAGATTTAACTAATATGCAGTTAGTGGATCTATATCAAAAATAGCAAACTTCAGCAGCCATAAACATGCAAGGCACAAAAGGCTTTTTTACTAATAAAATTTTAACTGTAAAATTAATTTTCATAAGAGATCTCACAAAATTTAATAATTTGTGGGCTATTTTTCCAACTAAAATGTTACAAATGTTTTTTTGAAAATATAGATGCTTTTATCAAATTAATAAAATATTTTAAAATTATATGTGTGCACTGCATATGCATTTTACTACATATAACAACTGAAGTATGTTTGGAAATCATTCACTAATTTTATTTTAAACTAAAATATCCAAATTAAAAATCAGCAAAATAAATAATTAAAAATATTTGATAGGTAGGTTTAAAACATTAATTTATTAATTTTTTAATTAATTTTGTTTCTAATTTTTTTTAAAAATTAGAAGCCCTAGTTGAAAATTAAAATAGTAATTTGAACATTTTGTAATTAACATATATTTCTAAGTGGGAATCTCATTTTTACATTTCCATATACAAGTAAAATTTCCACTTTTTCTTTTGTAAAATCACTTTAGTGTACAAGTTTCCAAAACATACCTTCAGTCTAGTGAATTACTAAACTTATGTTGAAATATACCTCCCAACACCCCCCATTCTCATTACCAGTAATAGTAAGGGAAGTAGGGAAACACTTACCTAATTTTATTATGCTAAAATAATATTCAGGTGCATATTCTGAACCAACTTAGATGACAGTTGTAGCCCTATTCTGTTTATAATGTTTATCATGCCAGTAACATTGAAAACCCTACAATTTCACCTTTGCTTCAAATATTGTTTGTCAATATAATAGGAAAATCTATTTTAATTCATTAACCTCATTTTATTATCTCAGGTATAGTAAGGAACAGGAGTACATAGAATGCAAAATGTTTTGAAATAATTTAGTATTATACATTTTTCACAAAGAATAGCAGGAAACCATTAAATCTAACCTAGGAAAAAGGAAAATCACCTTTTCTGTAAGTTACAAGGTATCTGCAATAAAAGTTGGTTTCAATTTAATGTACATTAGGTGAAACAGAAATGATCACTATAGTTTTGAAAGGCAGATGAAAAATATGACTTCATTAATACTGTTTTTATTATAAGAAATGTAAGGCTAATTTTGGGGCTTCCAAATAAAATTTCAAAAATAGATGTCAAATTAACAAATTTCTTACAGAAATGACCTCAATATTTTAGGGTGTCATTTATTAGGCAAGGGTTAACTAGAAATATTTAAAACTATAGATATTGAAAAATCAATGTAATATTTTATTTTATAATTTGTTTTACCAAATTCTATTTATGTTCTAAATAGTATTTAAATATATTGAAATTCTCATTACTTTTTGGGAGATCCATATTTTTTCTAAAAAAAAAAATCTTTCTTTCCTCATATGTGTATATATACATACCTATGTACTCAACAGGATTGATAAGAAAAAAATTTAACTTGAATGATGTAATTATGTAATGGAATGTAAAAAAATCATAGCAGTTACGGTGTTGTGACATGCTCTAATGAATGAAGTTGCACTGGTTGATGATACTGTATTTCCTACTCATTAATTATTTGGATAGAGTGCATTATTTTTCTCAATAGGAAAAAATAAAATAATAAATTACCAAAGTTTGGTCCATACATTTTCATGTAATATCAATGACACTTCTCTCACATCTATAAATCATGGGGAAAAATCAAAATAATACCAAGTAGCATTTGAGTCCTCAGAAAAACTCAGTCATTCTATTCTATTATTACATGCAACTAATAAGTTTCAGGTAAACAAAGTTAGGATTTCCAGAGAATAGTTTTATAAAGCAACTATAGCTTACTAATGTCTCCTGTCTAGATGCCCAACTGATAGGGTGTTTTTTAAAATTTCTTATTTGTCGACTAAGAGAAAGACACACTTCTGAAGTGTAGCTAATTAAGGTGATTTTTCTCCTTGAATTAGCTGTCATTGTAAAGCAATGTTCTATTAATACATAGTAGAAAAATTTAATAGAACTTCTTTAAAAATTTTAAAGATAGGCAAAGCACTTTTTTTAACCTAAAATCTGAGGAAAAAGCAGAAGATGAATTTAACATCATAGTCAAAACAAACCAAGAGATACAATTTCATTTTCTAAATGTTTTCTATTTTTTAAAGTCTAATTTCTGTTTTGTTTTTTTTAGGACAACCTTCCTTTCTATAGGAACTTAGAATTTTAATATGCAACAATATTAACAGCAGAAAAAGAGAAAACTCCTATAATCTCATTTGTGGGATTGTGGAGAACAGAGGCTGAATGAAATACATGTTATTTGTTACATATATCCAATTATTAAAAACACACAGTTGCTTGAAAAAAGAAAGTAGTAAACAAATCTTTTGATGGTTCTCAGATATAACCTGGCTACTACTGACATGCAATATATACTAGTTTTCTTCTTTTTCTCTCTCAACAGCTTCCTCACATGCTCTACCACCCCAGGAAAAAACTACACAGGAAAACATGCATCTGGGAGAACTTAAAAAAATCCACAAAGGATAGCTTTAAAATCTAACACAAATTTAGATGTCATGTTTACCAGTAGAGAAAAAAAAATAATCCATTTCTCTGCATTTCTCAAGACAACTGCCTTTCTAAGAGCTGTGTATTCTCACTATACAAAGACACACTGAAAGCAAAACAATCCCTAGTGAATATCAATTTCCTCATCATCATTGTTTCACTGCCTTCCTGCACAGACTCTACTATTTCAAGGTACAAATTCACATAAAAGCCTTGGCCTTTCTTAACCACACATTATAAATTTTTTAAAAAATCATAAAAACACTATAAAAGAAAATAATGGGCTTTCCCAGGATAGTTTTAAATTAAGAATCTCTTTCTTACATTGACTGAGAGGCCTCCCCAAAAGTCAAAGGGGAGCACTTTTCTCCTGACTATGGAAAAACCTAGGTGCAGCTTTGTTTTGAGAATTATGAGGGATAAACCTAAGCTGAGGAGGTAGCTCTCACAAGTGTTTTACAGTACTCAATGTAGACACCTGGAAACTGCAAAGCAGAAGAGTAAGCATATCACTTATTGGAGAAGAACACTTGATCTTCCTTGTCTTGTTGGCTCTCAAAAGACAACTCAAAAATTATTTTCTTATGGTCTAAAAAATAAATAAATAAAGGATAGAATATTTAAATCAAAAGGGAGAGAAATATCCATTGACAGCATGGGATACAACTGCCAAAGAAACCACCGCACTTCATTTTCTACATTTTTCAATGGAAAACATTCTTACAAGGGAGCAACATTTCACCAAAAAAAAATTTGTGTGTGTGTGTTGTGCAAAATCAAAATAAATTCATTATGAACAGAGGTACTATTTTGGTAGAAAATATAACTAATATGCATTAAATTTCAAATGTTTAGCATGCTCTAATGTCTTAATATTGCTTTATGCACTGGTAATTATTATAACTGGTATCTGTGATTTAATGAGTTAGACATTGTGCAACTTCTAATTGAAAACAAAAAACCATAGCATGACCATAGTTCTCAGAAGCTCCCTGGCCAAGATATTTATCGAATGGACACACTTAATGACTAAAGAAAGGCAGCCTTTTGGCTGCCAACGAGCCTTTGGACTCAATTCTAATAAAGGCTCAGAGAAAGCCACAGAGGTGAATGACTCATTCATAGACCCTGAAAACCAAAAATGAGTTATCACTAATCTGCATTTATACTTGATTTTGGCCTAACAATCAAGAAAACTTAAATTGGGGGCTGTGAATGTAGCTCCGTGGTAGGGCACTTGCCTAGCATGTATGCTTGGGTTCAATTTCAGTATCACATTAGGAAAAATAATTTGGACAGAAATTTAAAAACTTGCAAAAGATATTCAAAAAACAATTATCCTTAAAATGCCAACAAGCACTTAATTTAATTATAAGACTATAAAAAATAAACCTTTTTAATGTTAAATTATCTTTGTATTACTCAACTTTTGTCTCAAATCATTTGTTCTTGTAAGGATCTAGTGTAATAAGAAAATTGAAAGTTGAAAATATATTTATTTTCCCCCTCAGAATATCGGGATTCTCTTTTTTGTCCAGACACATAATTTAAGACCTCTTACTGCCTGAATTATCTAGATAAGATTTTCACCATGTCTGAAAATAAGTCATTGATTCAACTTGGTATCATTTGGTTTGGTTCTACTGTGATATAAACAAAGAATGTCTACTTTACAACCTTGAAAGTTATGAAAATCATACATTATTTTATGATGGATTTACCAGATAATAATTGAGGAAAAAAATGTCATTCAATGTAGAGTAGCCTCACCACCTCTGGAAAGGAAACATTTTAGTCTATAGTTTGAAAGTGCATTTAATTTAAATCAGTGTCGAATTAGGTGTATTACTTTGGAGAGATATTTTTAATACATAATCAATTTCAAAAATCATGTTCATATGTGTGAAAGGCATATTTATAGAAAAGCATTTACTAAAACCAAATTTTCAGCAAGTTCTAGGAAAGCTGCTAAATGGATAGAGATATGACAAATAAGGCTTCTCTGTAATTTACTTCAATCAAAAATATGACATCAAAAATAAAAGCATAATATACACACAAAATTATCTTACAGAAAACAAAAATTTAAATGGTTTTCTGAGTAAGAAGTTGGCAAGTTGGTGGCATAGGTTTACACAAAAAAATTGGCATTTCATTTTAATGTGACAATTGTCTTTTTGACAGCAGATTAGTTTAACATATTGAACGTCCCACCAAAACAGTTATCCATTTCTACGTGCATAATAATTCATTGCTGCCCTTCACTGTATAGTAAATGTCACCTATCATTGTGACAGGACTATAAAAACTACTGCACGCTAGTCGGGAGCCCAGATCAAAGCTGTTAATGCAAGCATGTTGGACACGGTTTTCTAAAGTCAGTTAAACCATCAAAAACACTATGTTTAGAATATCTTTACTTCTGAGCTCCAAGGAAATACAGACTGTTTAAGAAAATATTAGGACTGAATAAGGCAATATCCCTGTCGTCTTGTGACCACAGGCCAGGTCTGAGACAAACTACATGTTAAGACGGTTTTGGTGAACAGTGAAATAGTAAATCCTTGAGCACAGCTGCAAGATGTCCCCTGCTGCCTAATCCAACATCAAAATAGGTCATAGTCTAATATTCTAAAAATCATGCAGGGTAATTCAACGCAAAACACAGAAGCAATTCCTATATTCCTTTCAACTTAGTAAAACTAATGTTATATATTTAACACATTGAATAATCTTTGATTTGCTATTCTAGTTAAGAATGGATTAGTTAATAGTATTTGGAGTTTACTCTTTTTCCTGTATTTGATCATATTAAGTTATTCATTTAAACACTATGAAAACTTTTGTGTTATAGTATTCTTATAAACTTTGATATAATATTATTTTTCTTGTCATAGTTTATTTGTGTTTAATTTGAAAATGTCAGTGTAGGAATAATATGAAAATTTGTTATAGGCTTAAGGAATAATTGTTAAGATTGTGTCAATCCTGTTGGGAGAAAAGTAAATGTACCATTATTCACTTCTTTTAGTTTTGGTCTTCAATTATTGATATCCGTTTATCAAACTACTAAGAACCCTAGACCAAGATTTGCACACAGAGTTTTGCATGCAGACAACTCTAGTTGTCTTGGAGATATCTATGAATAAAAAATAAATAAATAATTAAAAACCCTCTCTAATATCTATAACAATGTAGATGGACTTATTTTATAAATAGTACCTGTATCAATAGTGTGTGTTGTTTAATATAGGAAATATTTGAAGCAAGGTGAAAAATACCTTTTGTCAGCATAAAGGGTGGGTGCCCTAACCAGCCTTTTTTATCACTACCTGCCATCCCCAATAATATATCTAGGTCAAAGAAAAACACAAAGAAAGAGAGGGAAAAAGATCGAGGGAAAAATAAGTGCAAGCCCAGCATGGACAAGGCTTCTTTCTAATCCTGCCAAGAGCTACTGTTAGGATACTTGGGATCAAGGCATTCTATTTCTAGAATACAATATCCCAGGCTCATTTTTCTCTTAAATAAGTTCTAGCTAATTATAATAAGCATGCCAATTATGTCATTATGCTATAAGTAATAATAAAACTGCTTGCAAGAGACCATATAAAAGTATACCAAGACAAAAAATAAGGCCATTTATCTCTTTCATAATATTGGTTAAATCTGTTTAGAGCATTTGTTAAGTATTATTAAATGTGTTACTTATAAATTAAAGGTGAGGGAAAATATTTCAAAGGCATCACCAAAACTAGGGATTTTAAATCTAGCTTAGAAACATGAATTCTAGCACTTAGTATTGATTCTTAATTTATCATAATTAATACTGTTGAACTGTAATAGAACAGACCTTCAATAAGTTTAAAATCTAGTAGTATTATAATGATAACTAATAATCAACCTAATGTCACATTTCCTTTTTAGTTGTATGCTTCTCTCTAGTGAAATACATATTACAATTCATTTTCTAGGAAAACAGGCTTGAAATACATAGCATTCATAAGAAATTTAGGATAACTATATTTCCATAAGATTACACAAGGGCAACAGCTATTAAATATCAGACTCATGGACTAATTGTGAGATTTTTGATAAAACTAACACATCCAGTCATGTTTGTTCTTAGACTTATTCATCTGGTAAAATTCTTAACTTTATAGGTAGCAAATACATACTTCGTGAATAGATTAATAAATAGATAAAAAACAGATTTTTAACATTTTTGGGACCTTGATTAGTCCTTATTCAAGAATCAAGAAAAACCAGTTTGACTTATTGACTGAGTGATTTGTGGAATAATTAAAACAAAGTGAAATCAGAAAAAAAATTGAAGATGCAGCTTGGTAGATAGAAAAATATAGAAAATCAATTGTATCAATTATAATAGGAACAATATCAGATGATGACCTAAGCAAAAGTAAAAATAATAGCAATTAAAGCTTTTAACAATATTTAAATCATTTGCTGTAATTAAGTTTGAAAAAATTATTTTGATATATTTTAGTTTTCATTCCAAAATATGTTATGTAATACCCTAAACTTTAATATTATATAACCAAATAATATCTAAAGATGAATCCTGTTATTTTGGATCTTTGCTTCTATGATATATATGATGTGAATATATACATGATATACATATGTATGATGTATATTCTATTATAAAGAATATACATAAAGATAAACCTAATATTAAATTTATTTTGACATCAATAATGATGTTAAGAACATAATTTTCTTTATATGGTATGACATGATTTTTACTGATGTATAAAACCAAAATACTGCATCTATTTGGAAATTCTAACCAAATGTATGATCACTTCTAATTTAACTTATAACCAGAACTTGGACATTTTACCTCAATTTGCACCTCATAGACTTCTTTCATTCTAGCAAGAGTTTAATACCATGCAAAATAATTAATAAAATTATTCTGGTAACATTCTAAAATTTAAAGTAACTAGAAAATCGCACAGCCCTTGATATCATGTTTTCAAATAGAATGACCTGGGTATATTTCTTTTGTGTAAATCAATACAGTTTGCCATATTTATGTACACATTAACCAATTTGAATTTGGAGGCTGAATTTAGAATTTAAATTGGATCTATTTAAAGATTTTACTAAGTTTTTTTCCAAATTTGGAAATGTTTTTAACAAAACTTTTAATATTGGGAAATGAAAGTATTCTGATATAATATGTAACACATTCCAATATTATGTATTTATTTAATAAGAATAACTACATTATTGATTATTTCATATATGGTATTTAGCATTACTATTGAGTAGTATATTTACTAATTTGTCCTTAAAGATTTTACCCTTTAAAAAAAGTATTTGTGATGGTTTATTTTCTCATTGTTTAATAAGAAGCTGGAGTAGGATCATTTTCAAATCCATTCATTTAAATTAATGAAAATATACTGGTAACATTCTAAAATTTAAAGTCACTAGAAAATGGCACAGCCTTTGACATTATGTTTTCAAATAGAATGACCTGA
>PVHX01006756.1:0-27417 GCA_004024805.1 Geosciurus inauris
GGGTTCGATTCTCAGCACCACATATAAATAAATGAATAAAACAAAGATCCATCAACAACTAATAAAAATATTTTTTAAAAAAAGAATTAATTTGAAGCAAATAGTTGTGTAGCTTATGAGTAATACTAACGTTAGAAAACAAATTTGTAACTCAATTTGAGATATCTACTTGTTTTGAGAACTAATAGAACTTCCTAATATTAAGATTTAACGAATGCTCACATTTGTTCCATGACTTGCTTTCCTTTAGAAATCCTGAAAGAATTGAAGAAGGCTAACTTAACATAGATTAATAAATGAAACTTATAACTTCAGAAAACTTGCTTTGTGGCCCCAAAATGAACTACTCACCAAAAGCAGCAGCCATGGGGGGTTCAAGAGATGGCTGGCCATCACCAGTAGGAAGATCTAAGCGAGTGAAGTCTCTGCTTTTGTCATTATTATATTTCACATTAAGGCTGGTGAGCTTGGAGAAGTCAATACGCAGAGTGCAGCATGCATTATAGATATTCTGGCCATCCAGAGCCTAAAGCATGTGAGAAAGGAACCGATGTTTTCGCAAGATAATACCACTGATGAATCAAATAGCCTCTACTGTGACACAGAGTGGCAATCAGATATAAAGCAGAGAGCAATGGACAAAATGCCAAAGAACTAGGTTTATTTTCACTTCTGTCACTATGAATCTAAGGGAGAAAAAGAGAAGCTCTGAGCCTCAATTTTTATTTGTATAAGGATAATAACATCTATCCTATCTATGGTAGGATCAAATGAAAGAGAAGAAATGTAAAGGCTTGGGAAACTATTATACTTTAACATAGAAATACTAAGCTGTTACTATGTAACTTTGCCTACAACAAACTCTAAGCATGATAAACAGAAATGAGTGTTTAAAGATATGCTTATTTCACATTTCATCTTAATTTATTTTACTATAGTTTATATAGGTTAAGATGAAACAAAGCCTTTGTAAATGATATTTATCAGAGACACAATATATATTATCTACCACTTATTTTTTTCTTTTGCAAACTTATCCTGTAATACTTTAAATAATGAGCTGGGGAAAATATAAAGTCAATTGTGACCAAAGATCAGTAATCCCTCCCTTTGCAAGAATAAAATTTTATCAACAGGATATCTATCACTGCTTGGGATTTCTATAACTTGAATTTATAAAAACATATACCAGAAACCAAAAGCACATACAAATGAAACAAATGCATTAAAAACTGATTTAAAATAAAAGTCATTGACAAATATGCCATTAAAATGGTACAAAATAATATATGCAAGTAGGCTATATTCCTAATTGAATGCTAGACAGTGCACTGTATACAAAAGTACTATAAACCTTAGTCTCTATTCTCTTAACTCTGGGCAGAAATTAGAAATAATTCAGAGACAGAAGACAGAATTAGCATTAGTGACAGGTCTCAACAGATGTATGTAATACAATCAAATTCATGTGAAATTTGTATCTTATCAAAAGTTAAGTATCTGTGTACTTAAAAAAAACATGAATTGACAATATCATTTTTTTTTTTTTTTTTGGTACTGAAGATTGAACTCAAGGGCACTTGACCACTGAGCCACATCCCAGCCCTATTTTGTATTTTATGTAGAGACAGGGTCTCACTGAGTTGCTTAGTGTCTCACTGTTGCTGAGGCTGGCTTTTGAACTTGCGATTCTCCTGTCTCAGCCTCCCAAAGTGCTGGGATTACAAGCATGCGCCTCTGCATCTGGCAATATGGTAACTCTTGAGACAATGTTTTCACCAATTTAGAGCTCAACAGGAATAAATGCTGAAAATGGTTGCAAAAGTAGTGGAATCAATATTTAGCTGATTTAACAGGACTAAAAGTAGTATAAAGGAGTACTGTGCTCAAACTCTAAACATAACGAACAGGAATGAGTGTCAAGAGACCTGATGGGTGATACGAGATTTGAAACCATTTCCTATGAGGAAAATCATTTTTGGCTGGGAGTGGGGGGGCACATGTGATTATACAGTTAAAAATGGTTAAAATGGTACATATTATGTTATATGTATTTTATCACAACTTCAAAAATCACACACAGTAAACTAGAAGAAGAGAGAACACATGATGTTTTCCTTTAGAAAGTGAGTGATTAAACTACTGAAATATGAAAAATAATCATAATTACCATTTTGGCATAATGTGCATTCACTGGGTCAGCATACTGAAGCAAGGCTTGAAACTGATTATTCTTTGTAAAAGTGATAATCTTCAAGACTGTTCCAAATTTAGAAAATATCTGGGAAAAAGTTCATATTAGTTAAATCTAAGGAAAATATTAAACTAATGTACCTCTATAAATATAATCTGGCTCATGAAATCCCCTTTTTAAATGAAAATAATTTTCTTTTTTATTAAAACTGTTGGTATCCCCACCCAAAAAAGCCATGCATGTCTTAGAAGAGTACCTTGCACACAAAACTCAAACATTTAATCTACTTCATAACATGTATAAACCATACAATAGTAAAATAAAAGGTGACAACAGAAATTGATAATAATGATGTTACAAAGCACATGAATAAAAGTGAGAGTGTCAAATTGGTCAACTATTTCACTCTGTGAATCAGTATATACTTCTGGAGAGTTTTTTTTAACTCTTTAACTGAAAATTTAAAAACAAAATTTATTTTTATGGCACATTATAATTATAAATAGTGGAATTCATTATGCCATATTCATACATGCACATAATTTGACCAATCTCATTTGCCAGTACCATTCCTTTCCCTCTTCTCTTCCCTACCCCAATCTACTTGTTCAACTCCACTGATCTCCTTTCTATTATTATTTTAATGCATAATAATTATATATAAGTGAGATTCATTGTAGTATGTTCATAAAAGGACACAGCATAATTTGGTAGATTTCATTTTCCATGCCCTCTGCTCCTCCCTCCTTCTTGATCCTCTTTGTCTACTCTACTGGTCTCCTTTCTATTTTAATGAGATCCTCTTAAATTTCCCTTTTTTCCCTCTCTCTAGCTTCCATGGGAGAGCAAACATTTGACTTTTGACTTTTTGAGACTAGATGAGTTCACTTAGGTTCTTCAGTTTCATCCATTTACCAGAAAAAGACATGATTTCATTCTTCATTATGGCTGAATAAAACTCCACTATATAAATACACCACATTTTTTTATCCAATTTGTTGAAGGTTGGTTCCTTAACCTGGCTATTGTGAACTGCACTGCTATAAACACTGTTATGCATGTATCATTATAGTATGCAGATTTTAGTTCTTTTGGATAAATACTGTTATGGTTTAGGTGTCTTCCAAAAGCTCATATATGAGAAAATGCAAGGAAGTTTGGGGGTAAAGTGATTGGGCTGTGAGAGTTTTAACCAAATCAGCAAACTGATCCCCTAGAAGAGATTAACTGGTGGTAACCGTAGGCAGGTTGGGTGTGGATGGAGGAGGTGGGTCACTGGGGGTCTATGTTTTGTTTTTTGTGAGCCGAGCTCGCTCTCGCTCTCTGCATTCTGGTGTGATTTTCTGAGCTGCTTTCCTCTGCAACACCCTTCTGTCATGATGTTCTGCCTCACCTGAAGCCCCGAGGAATGGAGACGGCCATCTATGGACTGAGTCCTCTGAAACCATGAGCCCCAAATAAGCTTTTCCTCCCCTAAAATTGTTCTTGTCAGGTCTCTTGGTCACAGTGTGAAAAAGCTGACTAAAACAAATACCAAGGAGTGGGATAGCTGGGTCATATGGTGGTTCCATTCCTAGTCTTTTGAGGAATCTCCACACTGCTTTCCAAAGTGGTTGT
This sequence comes from Geosciurus inauris, assembly GCA_004024805.1. Taxonomy (NCBI): domain Eukaryota; kingdom Metazoa; phylum Chordata; class Mammalia; order Rodentia; family Sciuridae; genus Geosciurus; species Geosciurus inauris. The sequence continues at coordinate 3,812 of PVHX01006756.1, forward strand.
ACTAATTTGTAATTCTACCAGCGATGTACCCTTTCACCCACATCCTTGTTCTGGAAAGTTTTGTAGATAGAAAACTTCGATGTTCAACTAGAGGTTATTCTATATCAGATATTCACAGGGCACTGTTCTAAGCACTGGGAAGACAACAGTCAACAAAACAAAAGTCTCTACTTTTATGAAGAAATAGACTATAAAGGAATAAACAAATGTCATACAAAAATGTTACAAATAAAAATAAAAAAGAGGAAGGGGTGAGACTGAACCAGCATACAAGTTGGGATAGTGCAAGAATGGTCAAGGAAGATTTTGCTCAAGTGTCTTCTGAGAAGTGGAATAAGTAAGTTTTCCTGACAGATCCCTAGTTACCAAGTTCTTATAAAACTTGTATTACCTCAGTAGCACTGAGTCATGGCTAGTGTTACTACAGTCTCATTCTGAAAGCTTATCTGGGTAGCATAAAACAATAATGTTTTGTTTTCCTTTGTTAATCCATTTTAAAGTTGGATCTTAATGATCAAGAAATTTGTCTTTCTGCCTATGAGAATAAAAAAGTTAACCATTTCCTATGCTAATAAGATTTTGCTATTACTAAGCATTATATGTAAGTGTGCTGAATAAGCAATTAGTCCTGCTTTACATTTATCAGAAAGAATGCTCAGGAGTAATTATTCTAAAACACAGGCAACAAAATTAACAAACAAATAAAAAATAAACTGGACTACCTCAAAATTTGGGGCATCAAAGGACACCATCAACAGAGTGAAAAAGCAAACCATACAATGGGATATAACATTTGCAAATCCTATTTCTGACAACACCCAAGATATATAATAAAGAATTTCTACAACAAAAAAGAAATCCAATTTAAAAATGGGCAATGGACTTAAATAGATATTTCTCCAAAGCAGATACTCAAATGACCAATAAGCAAGGAAAAGATGGTGAAGCTCACTAAATACTAAGGAAATGCAAATCAAAACTACAAAAGATAGCTGGGCACAGTGGCACACATCTGTTATTTCAGCTACTCAGGAGGCAGAGCAAGGAAGATTCCAAGTTCAAGGCCAGCTTCAGCAACTCAGAAAGACTTTGTCTCAAAATAAAGTTACAAAGGAGGGGAATGGAGGGCTAAGGATGTAGCTAGCTAAGTGGTACAGCATCCAGTTTCAATCCCCAGTACTGCAAACACATGCACACACCATGAGATATCACTCACACCCTACAGGATAATGTGTGTGCATCCATAAAATAATGAAGTGTTAGGGGAGGATGTGGAGAAAATGGAGCCCTGTAGGCTGTAGGAGGGAATGTCAAATATTGCAGCCAGTATGGAAATAATATGGCAGTTCCTCAAAAAATTAAAAATTACCATGTGAACTAGCAATCACACTTGCAGTTATACACCCAAAGAATTGAAAGCAGGGACTAAAAGAGATACTGGTACAGCCAAGCTCATAGTAGCCATTATTCAAAATAGCCAAAAGGAAGGAAAAAATCAAGTGTCCATTAACAGATGAATGGACAAACAAAAGGTGATATACACACAGAAAAATATTATTGATTCTTTTTTTTTTAATTTTTTTTAGTTATAGATGGACACAATGTCTTTATTTTATTGCTTTGTATGTGGTGCCAAGGATCGAACCCAGGTGCTCACGCATGCGAGGCAAGCGCTCTACCACTGAGCTACAATCCCAGCCCATATTATTGATTCTTAAAGAAGAAAATTCTGATATATGCTACAAAATCCTCAAGAAATTATGCCAAGTGAAATATGTAGTCAAAAAGACAAATATTGGGGCTTGGGTTGTGGTTCAGTGGTAGTGCGCTTGCCTCCCAAGTATGAGGCACGGGGTTCGATCCTCAGCACCACATAAAAATGAACAAAATAAAGACACTGTCCATCTACAACTAAAGAATATTCTTAAAAAAAAAAAAAAAAAAGACAAATCCTGCATGATTCCACTTATATGAGAAACACAGAATAGTCAAATTCATACAGAAAGTAAAATGTTGGTTGCTAGGAACTGGAAAGAGAAAAATGATGAGTTATTGTTTAATGGGTCCAGGAGTTTCAGTATGAGAAGATGAAAAAAATTGGGGAAACATGGTGTTTGGCAATGGCTGCAAAAAATGTTTGTTAGGTTAGCTTTTCATCACCATGACCAAAATACCCAACATGAATAAGTTAAAGGAGGAGAGTTATTAACAAATTAAAGGAGATTTATTTTGGCTCACAGTTATAGAGGTTTCAGTCCATGGACATCTGGCTCCACTACTTTGGGCCTGACATGAGGCAGAACATCATGGCAGAAGGGCGTGGCAAAGGAAAGCTGCTCAGCTCACAGCAGCTAAGGAAGGAGGGAGAGAAGAAGGGAGAGAAGGAGGAAAGGAAGGAGGGGCAGAGCTCAAGAGATATCCTTAAGGGCAGCAACTTAGTTGAGATACCTGTCTCAAAATAAAGTTAAAACAAAAAACAAACAAAAAAGGCCCCCAGTGATTTGCTTCCTCCAACTGGGTCTTACCTCCTAGTTTCCTTCACCTCCAAATAGTCCATTCAAATTATTAATTCATCAGATGATCAAGCCACTAATGAGGGCTCATGATCCAATCGTTCCTTAAAACCCCAATCTTTTAATTTGAACACTGCTGCATTGTGGACCAAGCCTTCCACACAGGAAGGAATTTTTTTATTTGTTTTGTTTTGTTTCTGGTACTAAGGATTGAATCCAGGGGTGTTTAACCACTGAGCCACATCCTCAGCACTTTTTAAAATTTATAGACAGGGTGTCTCTGAGTTGCTGAGGTTGGCTTTGAACTCACGATCCTCCTGCTTCGGCCTCCCGAGTTGCTGGGCTAATAGGTGTGTGCCACCAGGCTTAGCAACACAGGAGTTTTTGCTGGACACTTCATACCCAAATAATAATAAATGTGAATATACTTAATTCCACTGACGTGTTTACTCAAAAACTGTTAGTTTAAAATGGTAAGCTTTATGCTATATATATGTAATCACTTTTGGGAAGCTGTCTATAAGTGTATATATTATACATGTATCAACTGAGTGTTCCCCCCCAATAAAAGAGCAACATTAATCTCCTTCCTTTATATTGCAGCCCAAGTAGTGTCCGAAATTACAAACCAGATTGTATATAACCCCTATTTAAAACCCTTTACTTTGGGCTGGGGTTGTGGCTCAGTGGTAAAGCGCTTGCCTAGCATGTGTGAGGCACTGAGTTCAATCCTCAGCACCACATAAAAATAAGTAAACAAAATAAAGGCATTGTGTCCATCTACAACTAAAAAAAAAAAAAAAAAAGAATTAAAAAAAAATTCCTTTAAAACCCTTTACTCTGTTCTCATAAGCTAAAAGATAAAATCCAAGAAAAATTTACCTTGGTCTACCTCTTCAACCTGACATTTTTTATATCACAGAATTTACATCCACAGTATCAATTGGTCATACTTCTCCAAGTATACCAAGTGACTTCAGACTTCTACACCTATACATATGGATTTTCCTTTTCCTAGAACTCTTATGTGTAAAACCTAGTAAACCTTCATTTAAAAACAGTTCAGAAAGCAATGGAACCATAAAATTCTGTTTTCCCCAAATCCCAAAAGAGTTAATTCTCTTTTCTAAGTATTGTCCCCTTCTTGTCCCCTCATAGAGTTAATTATCTTGCTGTTGTACTTATATTCTACTTATGTTTATTTATTTATCTGTCTTCCTTTAGACTCAAAGCTCCTTGGAGGAATAAATATTATATTAATCATTTCTGTATCATTAAGTAAAATTCTTGGCATAAAAGAATATGAAGTAAAATGCTTATTTTTTCTTTGACTTGTGTAAAGTGCTTATTAATTGATAAGGAGTACTTGTCTAGCATGCACGCAACACTGTGCCTGGTCCCCAGTACTATAAAAAAATACTATAAAAAAATACTCTTGAGAATTCCTAATTCCTATTTTTTCTTTGACTTGTGTACAGTGCTTATTAATTGATAAGGAGTACTTGTCTAGCATGCACGCAACACTGTGCCTGATCCCCAGTACTATAAAAAAATACTCTTGAGAATTATGGTAGTATGCAAATTTTAAATGATAAATATTCTTGATGTAAAATATTTCATTAATAAAGCAATAACATATAATTCGCTCTAAAACTTGGGATACTTATATACTAAATTATGCTACAAAGTTTAATTAATTTCCACTTAACTCTCAGATCTTATAAATATTTAGATTCTTTCACTGAACTTAATAACCACCTGATACTTATCTTCACTGACAACTTATATTTGGTTGTGATTGATTGATTGATTTAGAGCCAGGGATTAAACCTAAGGCCTCACATATGCTAGGCAAGTGCTCTACCACTGAGCTATACCTCCAGCCCCTTGGTTGTGTGATTTTTATCTGAATGTGCTAAGAGAACAGAACTGAGCTGGCTAGCCATGGATAATGCTATAGTGCCCCTTGGACTGTATTCACCAAGCAAGGAGGTGCTAAGATCCATCTGATAATTTTTGAGTAAAATCAGGAGTACTGACACTAGAGAATCTAGGAATGCCTAAAGTGGGATTGTCAACACCTTTTCACAATTATCAAAGGAGTAAAGGGGCTAGGGTCATGGCTCAGTGGCAGAGCACTTGCCTAGTATGTGTGAGGCATTGGGTTCAGTTCTCAGTACAATGTATAAATAGATGAAATAAAGGTCCATTGACAACTAAAAAATAGTATTTTAAAAAAATAGTAAAATTCTGAACAGATGTAGTCTAAAACATAAAAGTGTAATATATACAGATTTGTTTTTAATAATTATATGGTTTTTGACTCTACTTCCCTAATATGTTTATTTTGCTGTCATAGATAAAAAGATTCCATTCTAGAGGTCTTCTGTGCATCTTAATCTTTCCAGACTATAAAATGGGACTAAGATGATATCAGAGGTCAAATTCTGATAAAATTATTCTTCAAGGTGATTTTTTATTTTTATTTTTTGAGATTGGGGTTTTGCTATATTACCCAGGCTGGCCCCAAATTCCTGGGCTCAAGTTATCTACCCACCTCCCTCCCCAGTTGCTGGCATACACCCCTGCACTCAGTTCCAGAGTTGTTACTATTATTATTATTGTGGTGCTAGGGATCGAACCCAGGGCCTCATGTATGCTAGGTAAGTGCTCTACTGCCGAGCTACATCCCCTTAGTGTAATTTTTATAAAGGCAGAATTTGCCAGAAATTGAAAATGTTCACTAGTATTCACTTGTGAAAAGAATATTCATATTAGAACTTTTATTGTTTGTTTGTTTATATTTTGCAATACTGGAACTGAACCAAAGGCCTCAAGCACTGAGCTACATCTCTAGCCCTTCATTTATTTTTTTATTTTTAATTTTGAGACAGTGCCTCACTAGGCTGGTCTTGAATTTGAAATCCTTCTGCTTTGGCTTCCTAAGAAGCTAGGGTACAGGTGTGTACCACCACATGCAACACAGAACATTTTATTTTAATATTAAACTCATGAGTCACAACTTGTTTATAATAGTGTTTGTAGTCAACAAAACAGGAAAAATTAGGAAATAATATTTTACATTAGTGTTCATTCTTTTATTTAGTACCATGATAACCTGTTTTCTCAAGCTATTATCTTTATTACAATTTAAAAGATTAGTCTTTTCTCTTAAAGAGATCTGTTTATCTGAAATTCATAAAATATTTCCTTATACACAGTACCCAAAGGTGACAGATTATATGAGAGCACTGTTGTGAGATACATTTTTAGTACACCAAGAAACTTTAGTATGCAGGGGTTGAGAGTTTACACAGGGATCAGAGGATGAATTTCCTCTCTACTGCAGATATTCTCTAGGTGATGCTGTCTAGTCCAGTGGCTTTAATTACCTATATATATATACTGATGATTATCAAATCTCCAGACTGGAATTCTTCCTCTGAATCCAGATTTATCTCCAAATTGTCTCAATGTCTCTCATGTGGATGTCTAACAGATACTTCAAACTTAATATATCTAAAACCAACTCTGATTCCTACTGCCAATCTTTGCCCCATTTTTTTCCCTTCCTTAATCTATCTCAGTTTAGGGTAGCTCCATTCTACCAGAGGTTCAGATCCAAAATCTGGGAGGCATTCTTGATTATTCCCTTTCTCATTATAACCCACACTTAATTAATCCATCAGAATATCCTTCAAGTTATATCCATAAGCACCATTTCCAGTGCCACACCCTCAACCAAATCAGCATCATTTCACAAAGACCATGACAAGAACATCTGTATGAGAGTTTATGGTTAACACAAAAGTGCTTCTGTTAAAACATTTAATGATAACATCTCACTGCTCTATTCAAAATCTCCTGATGATTTCCCATTTTATTCCACGTAAAATGTTATAAAAACTTTGCACTACCTAGTTCCTAACTGCTTCCCTGATTCTATTGCTTATAATTTTCTTAGTCTCTCTACTTTAGTAGCCCAATACTAAACACATCAAGCACACTTCCATCTTAGGGACTTGCTGTTCTTTCTGACTAGATCATTACTCCACCACATATACATAACACTCCTCACATTCAACCACATATCCTCACATTCTTCAAGGTTCTGTTCAAAGGCTCTGCTCAAATGTCATACTAGAAAAACCTTCCCTAACTTCCCTCATCTAACACAGAAGTCCTCCCATCTCAGTTTCTCTAATCTCCTTACCATGAGCTAAAAGCTTCTATAGATATATATAGTTTAAAGCCAACTTTTCAGCAAATAATATATTAAAACAATTAGCTTAGTTATAATAGATACAACCAAATCCTTACTTTTATATGTTCCCCATTACAATGTTCACTACATTTCACACCATTATTTACAAAATTACTATCACCCAGGAGATTACAAGAGCAAGGAACAGTATCTTACATTGCAATTTTCTAGTATCTGATAATTAATGTTTCTTGAGGAATTAATATGTACCAGGCACTGTTCTACCTGCTTTAAGCACATTAACTCACGTAATCCTCACAATGAAGCTATAAAAACTACCAATCATTTTCATTATAAAAATAAAAAAACAGCCTGGCACAGTGGCACATGCCTGTAATCCCAGAGGCTCAGGACACTGAGGCAGGATTGTGAGTTCAAAGCCAACCTCGACAATCTAGTGAGGCCAGATTAGTTAGTAATTTAGAGAGATATTGTCTCAAAATAAAATATAAAAAGAACTTGGGGGGCGGTGGTTCAGTGGTTAAGCACCCCTGGGTTCAATCCCTGGAACCAAACAAAAAAGAAAACAGACATAGAAGTTGGGCAAGTTGCTTGCCCAAGATTGTAGAGATAGGTAGCTGGTGGTATAGAGACAGGATTTCTAACAACTCCAGACCCTGTATCCTTAATTATTACGCTATACTATCTCTTGGTTGACAAATAAAAATAGAGTGCTGGGGGAGAGGGCTTTGTTACTGTACTTAGAAAAAGGATCTTCAAGGAGGGAACGTACAGACTGAATCATGTACTTATAACTAAGTGACCCTGGGTAAAGAGTCTTCCAGGACTAAGAAATAGGGAACCAAGAAAGGACTAAGCTGGGGAAACAGAGGAAGAGAAAGAGGAGGGAGAAAGGCCACAGTGTTCAATAAGCAGACGAATGATGGATAAAGAGGTTAAAGAGATGGTGTTTGCATATGGAGGCCTTAAGTGCTTTAGAGTAAGGAGCTGGTTTTATTCCAGTGGCTCTGGGAAGGAGAGTTAAATGAGGGACTGCTAAAACTGGAAAACTGAGAGTCCTAATCCAACAGTTTCTATTGAGGACTTTCAGAATTAGTTCTCTTCATCTTAAAGATCTCATGATTTTGGAGGTATTGATTTTGGGTGCTTCTGCTTTCAGGGATATGATAAATGTCATGATAGGACATGAGCACATGATAGTGACTAGGCTCACTGATGGACATTGGCACTGTTGAGTCACAGGTATAAAAATATCTTTTAACTGGATTTTTAATTATTCTCATTAGTAGTCAATACTCACCAAGTATCTGACCTTGTTTTATTCATTATAAAATTGTGTACATAGGTGACCTTACTGCTCTTAAATTCTAAACATAATTAGCCATGATTTGGTGGAATGCCTTTTATCAATACAGTCTGGATTATAAAGGTTACATTTGGTATCAGTCAGTGTTTAACATGATGCATATCATACATCCGTGTTACATATGAAGATTTATTTCTTAGCTTCCCTTCAGAATTTTTAAAATGAGTATTCAAATGTAAGAAGAGATCAACAGAAATAAATTAGTTGTATTCTACAGTGACATTATTTTCTAAGAAACAACCACTACTTGGGCTTTATAGAGGATTCTATGCTTTGTTCATTTTCACATGTAGCTATTTTAAAAAACTGAATTTCTGGGCTGGGGTTATTATAGCTCAGTTGGTAGAGTGCTAGCCTCGCATGCATAAGGCCCTGGGTTCAATCCCCAGCACCACACACAAAACAACCAACCAACCAAACAAACAAACAAAAACCTTACCTACTCTTTATTATTTTAATGTTGAAATTTATTTATGTGCTGGGGACTGAGCCAAGATTTTCATGCATCATGTTAAGCACATGCTCTGTCACTGAGCTCTGCCCCAATCCCTCTTATATACCTTATATACCTCTTATATACCTTTTTTTGGGGGGAGTGGGGTACCCGGGATTGAATTCAGGGGCACTCAACCACTGAGCCACATCTCGAGCCCTATTTAGAGACAGGGTCTCACTGAGTTGCTTAGTGCCTCGCTTTTGCTGAGGCTGGCTTTGAACTTGCAATCCTCCTGCCCAGCCTCCCGAGCTGCTGGGATTATATGTGTGTGCCGCTGTGTCCAGCCCCTTATCTACATTTTAATATCAAGTATTCTAGTTAGAAACAGGAGGCTATCAAAAATTATCTCTAGCCAGGCGCAGTGGCGCACGCCTGTAATCTCAACACTTTGGGAGGCTGGGACAGGAGAATCGCGAGTTCAAAGCCAGCCTCAGCAACGGCAAGGCACTAAGCAACTCAGTGAGACCCTGTTTCTACATAAAACACAAAATAAGGCTGGGAATATGACTCAGTGGTCAAGTACCTCTAAGTTCAATCCCGAGTACCAAAATAAAAATTATCTTTAATTGAAGTAACTTCTTTTTCTTTTTCTCTTTTTTGGTACTGGAATTAAATCCAGAAGCACTTTATCATTCAGCTACATTCCCCAGGACCTTTTTATTTTGAGACAGAGTTTCCCTAAATTACTGGGCTTGGCTTTAGACTTTGTATTCTCCTGCCTCAGCCTTCCAAGTGCACCACCGTGGTACCCAGCTTGATCAAACTTCTTTTATGAAATAGGATAGCCATTTCTCATTACTTCAAACAAAATATCAAACCAAAATAACAATCTAAAGAACACAGATAATAAACATCAAAAGTTACAGACATCACATTTGACTGTTTTCCAAAAGAGTACTCCTTCTTACCTGATGAAGAACTTCCAGAGTAACGGGGTAAAATAGGTTTTCAATTATTATTCGGAGCACAGGGCTCTGACCAGGTAAGACCGTGCCTTCATTGGAAGGAGCTCCAGGAAGGGCCAGGTTTCCTGACTGGACAGCACTGACAGCCTGCAATGCAGCTTGGGCTCTCTAGAGAACAATCCAAAATCAGGGCTTTTTATTATATAAAAACATTTATATGAATCTTAAAAGTCAGCTGATTCAAAAAAATATGTAGACAGTTAAATTTAAAAAACAGCTCCCACTTTATCTAGATGCATATATTCTAAATTCTTAATCAGTCAAAAAATACAACAAAGACCTACCTTATCACACTTACCTTTCTTAAGTACTAAAATACTACTAAGACAGTACTTAAGAGAGTTGCTTAAGTTTACTTGAAAAGATGGGGAAAAAATGGAAAAATGAATTCTATAGAATTATTTCCTAATTTTTAAAAGACAATAAGGAAGAAGACAACATGAAAAGAGCAAAGATCATGTAATAATCACTCAAGTCCCTCTTTTTCACTCTCTTCCTTTCCATTCTCAAACAATTCAGTTCTAGAGCCTCTGGGTGGCATAAAATAAGTGTAAACAAGGGGGAGAAGAGGTGTGGTGGTTCAGAGTGGGGAAAGGAGGCCATCCATATAGGTAGGCAATCTGGCATGGAGTATCAGAGCCTAAACAAGGTGAAGAAGGCCTCCATGTGGCAGAGCAGCCTGGGAATCTCAGCCCAAAGGTAAGGAAGGATCTGTGTGGAGAATGAGTCAGTGTTGACTATCAGAATCTGAGGAGCATGAGAAGAGTAAAGAAGGGCACACAGAGGAAGAGGTACTTGGCCAAGACCATCAGAATCCCAAAGAAGTTGAGAGGGGATCCATATGGTATAGGTAGTCAATATGTGAAGATACCCTAAGCAGGGTGAAGAGGAGGTCCATGAGAAGTAAGCAAGCTGGTATGAAATGTCAAGTGAGTGAGCTGAAGAGGCTAAGAAAGTCATTCAATGGAAGAACAGCCTGGTAAGTTTCTAAATATCATTCTCCATTAAAAAGAACCAGGGGAATCTAAAAAATAGCTGCTGATTCCAGAGCTGGGGCAGGAAAAGCACAAGGTAAATGTGAAATGTTTTTGTTTTTATGGTGTTTTTCTTTCTTTTCTTCTTCTTCTTTTTTTTTCCATTTTGCCAGAATATAAGAAGTATTGAAAGAATGAAAGAGATTTGTCAAAAGGATACAGAGGCCAACATGAAGGGGCTCCTACTGGCCAAATGTGGGACATTATGAGGATTAAAATAGTAATAATTATAATAAAAATAATCCATGAAACAAAACAGGAACTCTGAAATCCATGATAAAAATTGGCGTTAATAAACAGTATGTTTACAATGTTTTAAAATATCTGGCCATAAAATCCTATTTCTACCGCCCTAATTTTTTGCCCCCAGTTCTAACGATGGAATCCAGGACCTTGTGATTGTTAGGCAAGTGCTCTACCACTGAGCTACACCTCCAACCCTATTCCTCCCTCTTTTTAAGTACAGTTGCTTTTCTGTATCTGTGGGTTCCATGTCTAACTATGAATTGAAAAATACTCAGAGAAAAACCTGCATCTGTACTGAACATATACAGGCTTTCCTTCCTTGTCATTATCTCTTAACAGTACAAAGTAACAACTATTTACACAGCATTTATATAAAATATAGCAATCTAGAGGTAACTTCAAGAATATGGGAGTTATGTGTTGAAGTAAGTAACTTCAACATCCTTGAATTTTGGTATTGGAAGGGGTTCCTGGAAACATCATCCCCTGAGTACTAAGGGGCAACTATAATAACTTGATAGTTCTGTCAAACACCAGCTTAATCGAGTGACTGAAGAGCACACGATCAGTAAAGGAAAAAACTGAAAATGTGTGCTACCTGAGATTACACAATAAGAAGAAAAGAGAATTACTTCTGTGGTGTACCTGTTAAAGATATTTACCCTGAATCAAATCATAAAGAAACATCAAACAAACTCAAACTGAGGGACATTCTAGAAAATAAATTGCCTATAATTTTCAACAGTATCAAGGACATGAAAGTCAAAGAAAAATTAATGAACTGTTTCAGACATGACTACTAAATGAAACATATGAATCTGAACTGGCTCCTTTTGATACAAACATCAATGGGACAACTGGAGAAACATGAATATGGTCAGAAGTTTATGTAATTGATTAAAGTTAACTTTTTGGTATTGACTGCTTTATCCTGGTTGGCAGAATGTCCTTATTTGTATGAAATGCACACTAAAAGCACTGGATGATAATAAAGAGCCAGGTTGGCAACATATGCCCAATGGCATGAAAAAATATAACCTCTTTATGCTATATCTCCAACTTTTTTCTAAGATTCCAACTCCCTCAAAATTTCAAAACAATTATTTAAATATGAAGTAGGCTGGGTGCAGTGGCGCATGCCTGTAATCTCAACAGCTCAGGAGGCTGAGGCAGGAGGATAAAAGCAAGGAGCTAAGCAACTCAGTGAGACCCTGTTTCTAAATAAAAATACACACACAAAAAAAACAGCTAGAAATGTGGCTCAGTGATTCAGTGCCCCTGTGTTCAATCCCTGGCACCCCCCCCCCCAAAAAAAGTAGGACTAAAGAGGGAAAATCAAAGGAAAAAAAGCATGGTTAGTGATTACTAAAATTAAATAAATGCTTTTAATCAATCTTTTGTTTCATATTTGTCATTTCTTAAGGTAATAATATCTGAATGCCAAAATAAAAAATTCTACCACTTTAATGCAGCTCCTTTCATTTTTTTTTCAGTTGCAAATGGACACACAATATCTTTATTTTTATGTGGTGCTGAGGATCGAACCCAGTGCCTCATGCATGCGAGGCAAGCGCTCTACTACCGAGCCACAATCCCAGCCCCTCCTTTCATTTTTTTAAAATATTTTTTTAGTTTTTGATGGATCTTTATTTTACTCATTTATTATTTATATGTGGTGCTGAGGATCGAACCCAGTGCCTCACGCATGCTAGGCAAGCACTCTACCACTGAGCTACAGCCCCAGCCCGCTCCTTTCATCTTTATATATCGCAGTCAGTTGTAATTTTTAGTTACTGTTTACTATTTCTTATACCATGTGAGATATGAGTTTTCACCATTTTACTTTAAGTAATAAGTACCTGTCTAAAAATCGGAAGTCTTTCATTTTCTATATGCTTAACATTTTAAACAAATTTCACTTTTACACTTGTATATATTCTTTTCCCCACTTTTAAAAAACATGTACTTTATTATGAAGTTTCTCAGAAATTAGGAAGATCTTGTTTAAAAATACAAAATATTTCATGAATTTATGTGTCATTCTTGGGCAGGGGTATAATTATTTTCTCTGTATTGTTCCAAGTTCAGTATAAGTGCTGTGGAAGTGAGCACCATTCTTTTTAAAAATACTTGCCCACAAACATTTTTTAACATACATATCTTTAGGTATCAGATGATATACAAACTGCTAAATGTCCAGTTTTCAAAGCACCAGCATCTTTGAGAAGGTATGAATAATTACTTGAATATTTTGTATCATTAATTCTTAAAACCATGCTTTTATACAGACAACTGTAATGGGATACTGGACTCCTCAACTCACTTCAATTCAAATATGGCAGTTTATCTCATCTATTTTACACTGGACTCCCCAGTAAGATTTTATTGAAAAGCAAGGGTGAGGGGCTGGGATTGTAGTTCAGCGGTAGAGCGCTTGCCTCACATGCGTGAGGCCTGGGTTCGATCCTCAGCACCACATACAAAGCAATAAAATAAATGTGTCCATCTACAAAAAAAAAAAAAAATTAAAAAAAAAAAAAGAAAAGCAAGGGTGATACTGCTTTTAAAAGTTGAAAACTGATTCAGACCAACATTTTGAATCCACAATTGGTGACGGCATTATAGTTTAGATATGAGGTTTCCTCCAAATGCTCATGTGTGAAACATTGCAGGAATGTTCAGAGGTGAAATGATTCAATTATGAAAGCTAGAAACTAACCAGTGGATTAATCTATTTGACAGATTAATAATTTAAAAGGACTAACATATTAGGTTAACTGTGGGCAAGTAGGGCGTGGCTGGAGGAAGTAGGTCACTGAGGACACGCTTTTGAGGTTTACATTTTGTCCTGTGCGCCCCAACCTCTCTCTTCTTCCTGGCTACCATGAGCTGAGCAGCTTCCCACCACCACATCCCTTCTGCCAAGATGTTCTGATTTACCTCTAACCCATAACAATGGAGTCGGTCAGCCATGGACCAAGCCTCTGAAACTGTAAGTCAAAACAAACTTTTCCTTCTCTAAGTTGTTCTGGTCAGGTATTTGGTAACAGTGACAAAAAGATAACCAATACATAGTGGCAGAGGGAAATGAATCAATCAATTCAAAAAGACTAAAACTGACACAGGGGTTAGAATTAGAAGTCAAAGCAATGAAATCAGTTATTATAACTGTATTCCACACACTCCAGAAGTTGCAGAGTGCTTGCCTGGCATGTACAAGTCCCTGAGTTCAATCCCCAGCTCTGCCAAAGGAATAAGAAGAAGAAAGAAAAAAAATTAAGCAGAGACTTGGAAGATATAAAAAAAAGGCGCTATCCAATAGATTCCTGTGATTGTAGAAATGTGATTTCTACACTATCCTATGATAGCTACTAGCTACAAGAGCTAATGAGCATCTGAAATGTAGCTATTACAACTGAGAAACTGCATTTCTAAATTTAGTCACATATAGCCACTGGTTGCCATGTTGGACATCATAGCTCTAGAGCATCTCTAGGAAAAGACATCATCATAGTGAGGTTAAGTATAATAACTGTCCCTATTCCTCCTAGATTAAAATGATTACTTTTTTCTTTTTCTCCCCACCCCCCGAACTGACAATTGAACCTAGAGCCCCACATATGCTAGGCAAGTGCTCTGCCACTGAGATACATTCCCAGCCCTTTTTAAATTTTATTTTGAGGCAGGGTCTCACTAAGTTGCCTCTACCGACCTGGAACTTGTGATTCTCCTGCTCAGCCTCCCAAGTTGTTGAGATTACTACACCTAGCTAATGGGAAATAATTTTTAAATATTTGGGAAACAAATTCTGTGGAACAATTAATTATACTAACTATTGAAAAAGGAAACAGAAGCATAATTGGAAAAGCAACAAATATTTTATTGTCAGAATAGGAAGACATACTTCATGTAAAATTTAAAGAAGCCTAGATAATGTGAAAAGGGCATTTCTAGAGTCAAGGTGAAATTAACATATAGTAAATGTACATAGTCAAGTGTTTGGTTTAATAATTTTTTAGGTAACATTTTTAAGGGCAAACTTTCCTAAGGTCATCTTACTGAAGATTTATATACTTCTACCCATGTGATTGGAAAAAGATATAAACCATCTACAATGACTGCCATTAATATAATCAACTCTCAAATGTTATATCTCAGGATATGATCTGAATGTTATAATTTCAGTTTAAATAAAGGACACCAAAGTATTTGATATTCACCTGACCACCTGACAAGTATGTCCATAAGCTGGAAAAGAAGTCATGTGCATGTTTTGAGATACTCTATTGTTCAGAGAACAATAATGAAAGAAACACTAATCTATTAACTTCCTGGGACTGTCAGAATAAAATGAAAGATGGTATATTTTATATATGTAAACAAGTACCATCAACTTCGACTTCAGGTTTGGTGTAGAACTTTGAATAAAAGAAATCTTAATTATATTTTATCAAACATCAATGCACAAAAATTGCACAAAAGTAACAAAATGGAAAGGGTATTAGGAAGAAATGAAAGCTATCTAAGAATAAAGTAGGTCATTTGGGCAGCTCTAGTTGCCAAGCAACTGGGATTTCTCGCTGTTTCCCTTTGGAATAATTTAATCGTTAAAAAGTTTTACTAAATTGTTTTTCTTCTTCAAGATTTATACTAACGTAGGGAACACACTAATGGGAAAACTGTAAGACTTAACATAAAGAAAAACTTAAAACTCAATTGAAAGATGTAAAAGGAAACAATGTAACTTCTTCCCTCTAAAGGATCAGAGAGAAATATAAATGTGTTAATTATGCCCAAATTAATCTACACTGTAATCTACACTGGGCTGGGGATATAGCTCAGTTGGTAGAGTGCTTGCCTCGCATGCACAAGGCCCTGGGTTCAATCCCTAGCACCACAAAAAATAAATAAAACCCAAATTAATCTACAAAATCTATCCAATTCCAATTGTGAATTTTAGGGAGCAGGTATTACCAAAATAATTCTGAGATATATCTGGAGATATAAGAAATATTGATGTTAATTTCTGAAGAGAAGGTATATTACCCCATAATATACTAAGCTATAGTATGCACTGAAGCAGAAATGGAATAGAATGGAACACAGAAGCTAGTCTAGTTAGACATGGAGTACATGCCGTGTAAGCAGTACACACATATCGGTAGACCAAGCCATGCAAGCAGAATGCAGACATGTCTAACAAGTGTGTCCATCTGTATGTATGTATGTATAAATGTACATGCATGGCATATGGGTAGAAAACCTAGAATATGATAAAGAGCAAGTTTCACATCAGAGAATAATAAAGTGAGTTATTCAAATAACAACGTTGCCCTTATTCCCCACATCAAAAATTTCCTAATAGAACAAAGATTTAAACATAAAAATAAAAGGAACCAAAACATAAAAGTATCAGCATACTGCTTGTTTGTTTAAATTTTGGTGTGCTACGTTTTTCTGAGCATGGTATCAAAGTCAGATTGCATCATGACAATCTTACTATACATATAAATTTACTATACATATAAATCTTACTATACATATAAATTATATGTATTTTACTATACATATAAAGTATTTTTAAAACTACATAAGCAGAAAACATTCACAGAGACAGAAAGTAGAATGGTAGTTGACAGGCTGAGGGGAAGAAGTGAGAAGTTAATGTTTAATGGATAGGAAATTTAAGTTTTGGATGATAAAAATGTTCTGAAGATCGATGGTGGTGGTGGTTTATATAATAATGTGAATGTGCTTAATGTCACTAAAGTGCACACTTAAAAATGGTTGGAAAAACTTGATGATAGGCATTTATTTTTTTTTATATTTTTATTAGTTGTTGATGGATATTTATTTATTTATTTATTTATTTATACATGGTGTTAAGAATCAAACCCAGTGCCTCAATCATGCTAGGCAAGCACTCTACTACTGAGCCACAACCCCAGCCTGACATTTTAATAAATTTTTTTAAATGGTGAAGAAATGGCATAAACAGAAATCACTATAAATACATATTGTAAAATTATTGGGCTGGGATTATAGCTCAGCGGTAGAGTGCTTGCCTCGCATGCCTGAGGCCCTGGGTTCGATCCTCAGCACCACATACAAAGCAATAAAATAAAGATATTGTGTCCATCTACAACTAAAAAAAAAAAAATTATCAGGCTGGGGTTGTGGCTCAGCGGTAGAGTGCTTGCCTCGCACACGTGAGGCACTGGGTTCGATCCTCAGCACCACATACAAAATACATAAATAAATAAAATAAAGGTTTAAAAAATTTTATAAAAAATATCAAATTTATCAAATATTTAAATTTATCAAATAAAAGTAAAATAAGATAATTTACCACCTATTATATTAACAAAGATAAACAGGAAAACCACTTGTTTATACATTACCAAGAGCACCCTAAATTGGCATATAATCTTTTTCTTTTTTTTAAGTATTTTTTTTAGTTGTAGATGGACACAATGTCTTTATTTTATTGCTCTGTATGTGGTGCCAAGGATCAAACCCAGGGCCTCACGCATGCGAGGCAAGCGCTCTACCACTGAGCTACAATACCAGCCCGGCATATAATCTTTACAGTAAGTATTCATGTAACATATCAACATACAAAATATGCCTACGCTTTGTCCCAGCAATTTCACAGTCAGAAATGTAATCTAATAAGACAATCTTGGAAGTGTATTAAAATGTGTTCTTGGATTAATATTTGTAAAAAGCATAAAATAGGAAACAACTTCAATATCTATGAAAAAGAAATTGAATATACTATGGCTTTCCCATATAGGGGAATAATATGCAATCACTAAAAACTTATAAAGTAACTCTCATTTGTTATGAAACCATGTGCATAACATATAGAGAAAAAAATAAAAAGTTTCAAAACATCAGAATTCCATTTGTACAAAATAGATACAGAGACATCAGAAAAGGGAAGGGCACATACTAAAATGTTAGGACTACTACCTATTTGTTATCTCTGGGCAATCAGATGATTGTTTTTTCTTTGTTTTACTTTTCTAGATTGAGTGTTTTACCATATGTATGGTAATTTATAAGGCAATTTTTAAAAATGTATAACATAATTTATCAAAGTTTTGTCGTTTGTTTTGTTTTGTGGTGCTGGAATTGGACTCAGAGGTCTCATGCACACTAGGCAAGTGCTCTACCACTGAGCTACAGCCCCAGACCCTGCAATTTTTTTTCATTTTACAAAATCAATTCTAAGCCCTGGGGATACAGCTCAGGGATAGAGATCATGCAAAGGCAAGGCCCCAGGTTCAATCCCCATCATGGGGGGCTGGGGGGGGGTAAAAAATAAATGAAATCTATTTTAAAGTATCAAATTCTGCCAGATGCAGTGGTGCCCATCTGTAATCCCAGGTATTTGGGAGGCTGAGCCAGGAGGATCTCAAGGTCAAGATCAGCCTCAGAAGCTTGGGGAGACCTGTGTCAAAGTAAGAAATAAAAAGGACCTAGGATATAGCTCATGTAGTTTTAAACTCATAAAGCACTCCTGGGTTTAATTCCCAGTACAAAAAGAAAGAAAAATTAAATACTGCATTTATTCTAGGTTTATACTTTATTATATGCCCTATCTTTCAAAACAAGGATCATGTGTAGGAAATGTCCTTTGTGAACATGTGGAAAACTAAAACTCAATAAATGTAAATACAGTTTGCATTGTAATGCCTTTGAACACAAAATCAAATACCTGAAGTTCTTTGCCTAGAGCAAGAATACAGAGGCCAAACATGCTCTTTATATAATAAAAATCCACTTTTCGGGCTGGGATTGCAGCTTAGCGGCAGAGTGCTTGCCTTGCATGCGTGAGGCCCTGGGTTCAATCCTCAGCACCACATACAAAGCAATAAAATAAAGACACTGTGTCCATCTACAACTAAAAAAGAAATATATTTTAAAAAATCCACTTTTCTTTAAAATGTAGTTGCTTTGTAGATAAAGTTTTCCGTTCTTTAAGTAACTTCAAATTACTCCTTTTAACTATTAAAAAGTTAACCTGAAAAACACAAAAGACTCAACATGAAGTACATCAAAATAAAAGCAGGAAAGTGAGGTAATAAACATTGAAGACTACATTCCACATTCATCTTAAGGAGTCAAAAATCATTTAACAATTCTAAACTCAATATCTTAAATAAATTACTCAATATTACAATATAAGCATCACACTCAATTTCTCAAATCCTTTGTTATAAATTCTGTAAAAAGGAATTAAAATGAATGACTTCCAAAGTTCCTTTCAGATTTGAAATTTTAAGAAGTTCATAACTATAGAAAATTAATCTTTTGTTGTGATATCATGTATTCTTACACCTATTTTTAAAGATGCCTTAAATACTTACAGCTTGATTAGGCAGATTGTCAGTCTTAAGTTCTCTGTGATTGGAATACTGAATATAAACTGGCTGGCTTCGAAGCTGAGGAGTAACAGGAGTGTAATAATTCACCATAGTAACAGCAGCTTCCTCAGAAGCCATTTCTAAGAAAGCCTGAAATAAGCATAAGAAGGTAAGGGGAAAGCTCATATTCTTGTATAAGACAGTTAACTGTTTTGTCAGTCTAACTTGCTCTAAAACTCATGCATTCTCAACAGAAATATTATTTTCCCAAAAAGATAAAAAATCTTTTGCTTCAAAGTATATCATGGATGCTAAATAGAAATATATTGGAAAAGGTGGGTTCAAGAAAGGTTTGGGGGCTGGGGTGTGGCTCAGTGGTAGTGTGCTTGCCTAGCATGTGCAAAGCACTGGGTTTGAGTCTTAGCATCACATATAAATAAAGAGATAAGTAGACGAATAAATAAATAAATAAATGTCCATCGACAGCTATTTAAAAAAAAAAGAAAAGTTTGGACTTGAGAAACTGTCAGTTGATGAAATGATTTTGTGTGCTTTATTATTTTTGTTTCTCCTAAAATTTAAAATGATTAAAAAGATTAAAATAAATGTATGAATCACCATTATAAATGGATGTTTTCAGAGACTAGAATTTAATAATTTTCTGTTAAAAACTTTGGGGCTTAATATAATCTATAGCGAGATACTGAAATGTCATGAGGCAATAAGGGAATTTTTTTTTTTTTTAAGTCAGGAAAAAAAAGAGGGAAGGAGAGAGAGGAATTTTGGGAAAAGGAGGTTTAGAAATATTATACTAACTATTCCAATTCTGTGTGTGTGTGTGTGTTTCTTTCATTTTGGTGGTGGTTGCAAAATAGCACAAATAAAATTAAACTGAGGATTCATTTTTCAGTAAATTATTATTTCATACTTTGCCAACTAGAAACCAACTTATCTGATCTGACAGCAGGGAATGAGAGTTGTCAAGACTTGGTGGAAAGAGAACCTGATTTAATCTGTATTTAGCTATGACAATTTAGACAACTTAGAGTTCATTAACATCTGAACTTTAGTTTCCTCATCTAAAATATGAATTCTTCATCTAAAATATGAAGTGCTAATATGATATGATCCTTAAGTCTCCTCACATTTTAGGTAGAATTCCTGTTGGGTGGTCAGTCTGCAATTTTACAGGAAAGAACTACTAGAAAGCATCTTTTTCAAGTGGTAGTGCCCAGAATTTGTTTTTACTTACTTTTCAAATATGTTCTTAATCAAGACCCATGTTATGCTTTGAAGCAAAATCACATATAAGTATGCAGAGTTCTTTTCTCTATTTTATATATTTACATTATATGCTTATACACATGCACACACACATAAACACTGTATCTACACATTTGTATGTTACATTTATTTCTTGTGTGGCATCACAATAAATTACTACTGATCAAAATCAACACAAATTTCTAGTTAGATAATCCAACTATTTTTTCACTATAAAACATTTAATTAGCAAGCACATAGCAACCATTTCAACTTATGTATAAGACATTTAAAATTTATAAAATATACATTAACGAATTTTATTAAATACAGAAAATGGCAAATATGTATAAATCCAACTATTCCTTTGTTTATATATAGTTACCTTAACTGTCAGATATTTTCACATGAAGTCCAGTAAAGGGATATCAACTATACAAATGTTAAATATGATGTATAATTGTATCAGCCAAATGTCACAACTGAACTAATTAAATGCTTCAAATTAACAACAATTTCCTATGAGGCAGTTATGTTAGCCCATGAAAATGAATCAAATATCACAAGTCCAGTAATCAATTCACAATAAACATGAAATTCCACTGTCTTAAAGAGACAAAAGTGGCTTCAAGTCATTACAAACCTAAAAGGTATAAATGTCCATGATATTCTTTAAAGTATCAGTAATATACTTTTTCTAATTTTTCTAAGACAAGAGTATAAAAATGATTAAGGCAAGAAAAACAGCTATGGCAACAGTTTCTATATGGTTTTTCATCGCTATTCAATAAATAATTTGTAACAATTATTCTAATAATATTCACCATAAAGGGAGAATGTATATTTTTACTAACTCTTTGCTAAGTGTTAAGAACTAATTCAATTTCTAACATTAGTCACATAAAGGAAAAGTTAAACAATGTCTTTGGAATACATGATTCTTGTCATAGGAAGTTTTTTTTATTCAGAATATACAGAATCTAGAATTTCATACACAAAAATAAATTTCTCACATGAAATCCAGTAAAGGAATTATTTATGATTTTCCAAAGTATCTAGTCAAAGAATTCAGTCTTCTTCATGTGGGGGTGGAGATACAACCAAAAGTCACTGCCCAGAGAACTTAAAATAGCCCCTTCTTCCCCCATCATTCTACCTCCAAATGCTCTGGGAAAGGTTATAGCCCATAATTGCTTCAGTGAATATGAAGTATACTATTAAATAGATATTTTCTAAATAGGATTTGTGATTTAAAAAAAAAAGCAATTAACAGGTACAGCTACCTTACAGATGAACCCAGAATAAGCAGTAAATATAAGAAAAGAAAAAATAAAGAAATTGTGACCTTGCCTACTGCCTAGCACAACCGATATTAAAAATGATCGTGCTTGCTTTTCTCAAATCACACAGACCACAGGATTCTTAGCAGTAGCAACTCCTATTAAAATAAAGATCTAAGTGCCATGTACCAGTCTCCAATAGATATAACCACACTTATCTATTTTTCTAATTTTTTGGTATCAGGAATTGAACCCAGGGACGCTTAACCACTGAGCCACATCCCCAGCCCTTTTTAAATTTTATTTAGGGACAGGGCCTTGCTCAGTTGCTTAGGGCCTCACTAAACTGCTGAGGCTGGCTTTGAACTCTCAATTCTCCTGCCTTAGCCTCCTGAGCTGCTGGGATTACAGGTGTGCGCCACCGCACCTGGCCTTATCTATTTATTTATAAGTATAGTCATAACATGTTTCTGAAATTTTTTTATTTACAAAAAGAAGTAACAGTGACATATCACAATATACTATACATTTTATAGGGCCTAGATTACATGTCTTCTTATTTATAATAATGCTCAGCACAAAAGATTTTCAGGACAACCAACCAAAAACTTGGAAAGAACTAAAGAATTCATCCCAGTGAGGTCTCATTTGGAACAAGAAAGCACACAATCATTCAAATCAACATAACAAGTATTATGTTTTTGTTATGGTCATGAGAGAATCAAGTTTCCACAGTCATCTTAAGAAAAACTTATTTTTTCAGGACATTGAAATAGGCAAAATATTGGGTTATAACCCAGAAAAGCAAAAATCAGACAAATGAGATTACATAAAGTTTTTTAAAAGCATCTGCATTGCAAAGGAAACAATCAACAATATCCACAATCTATAAGGAACTCCAAAAGCTCAATAGCCAAAAAAAATCCCAATTAAATAATAGACACTAGACCTAAATAGACATATTTCAAAAGGAGACATATGAGTGGCCAAAGACACATAAAAAATGTTCAACATCAAGGAAATGCAAATCAAAAAAAAAAAAAAAATGAGAGGCTACCTTACTCCATTATCAAAAAATAACAAGTGCTCAAGAATGTGGAGAAAAGAGAACGCCTGCACACTTGTTGGTAGGAATGTAAATTAGCACACTCATTATGGAAATCAGTATAGAGATTACTTTAAAAATTAAAAACAGAACTATCATATGATCTAGCAATCCCACTACTGACTACATATCCAAAGGAAAGGAAACCCATATGTCAAAGACATCTGCACTTCCATGTTTATTGCAGCACTATTCACAATAGCCAAGAAACAGAAACAACCAAAGCATCAACGGATGAATGTATAAAGAAAATGTGGTGCATATACATAATGGAATACCATCTAGCCATAAAAAAGAATGAAATTCTGTCATCTGTGACAACACAGATGGAACTGGAAATCATTATGTTAAGTGAAATACACCAGGCACAGAACACAAGTATTGAATGATCTTGTGGAATCTAAAAAACTGATCTCATCAAAGCTGAGGGGAACAGTGGTTAACAGAGGCTAGGGAGAGTAGGGGAAGAAGGTATGGGGAAAGGCTGATCAGTGGGTGGGTACTAAGGTATTGTAAGATAGAAATAAGTTCTGGTGTGCTATATTGCACAGTAGGGTGACTACAATAATAATGTGCAGTGTATTTCAAAAAGCTAGAAGAAATTATTTTAAATGTTTCCCCCATAAAGAAATGACTAATGAGGAAGTATGCTCAATCTGATTTAAACATCACATGATGCATACATGTATCAAAAATCACATGGTACTCCATAAATATGTATGATTCTTACATACCATCGTG